>JALIZH010010141.1:0-18819 GCA_030522465.1 Rhipicephalus appendiculatus
TGTCGTGGAAGTTGTGCCGTGCTACACTAAAATGCTGTGACGACGAAGACATTACCGAAAACAGTGGCACAGCATATTAATGAAGCAGGTTCTGCCCTCAAAGCTTACATCCTTCAGTCAACCTTGCGGTCACCAAGAGAGAGAAAATACAGAGTCATACTTTATCCACAAGTTTCTTACACTCCATCCAGGGTGTGTAAACGTTTCAAAGGGGGCTCTTGAATCCATGCTATATGGCACACAGACAAAGGAAACCGATGAGTGTTCCCTCTGGCAATTTCTGAACAACCACTGTTAACTGAAAACAATAATACAGCGAAACGTGTACCTTCCACCCCCCTTCCCCTGTGATCTTCTATTTTTCTTTTTTTTTTCACAGAAAGCTTTGTTCACTCACCCAATTTGGTCACGGCGACCTCTCATACTCCCCCCTCCCCCCCCCCCCACCCCGCGTTTGAATTTGCCGACTCCTCCTCCTTTGTTTGGATTGGAGGAGAGGGTATAAAGCATAACCACAAAATCGCTCAGGAAATCATTTGCAGCCTGGAAAAAAGTCGGTCCAGTTGTCGAAACGTCGGCTCCAGTACACACACCCTATGTCCGAATTTCTCATGCCAAGCTTCCATCCTGCCCTTCCTGCCATTCTTTTGAAAGCAGATAGTTACAGATACTGTTGAAATGCTTCACTAACTTTGTTATGAATGCTTGAAATCATTCATTGCTTCCTACTGAAATAATCTTCCATAATTTTAATTTTTTACAGACATCCTGGCACATGCAGCACTGACTGTAGTTTCTGTGAACATGAAGGAATGAACAGCACACACAGCTTCATTTGTGCAGGAGAATGTGAGTATACAGAACATTAAGTACCCAATGTCGCTGCATGTTGGCAAACGAAAATTGAAACAAACTGCATGGCAGCCAAGTAGCTATTGTTAGCCGAGGCCAATTGTGCAGTTACGACAGCTATGCCATTGTACCAAAACAAGAGATGCCAATAGATAACGTGTGACACAGATGCTTTTATTGCTCTGACAGATGTAAACGCGTAAATTGTGAGGGTCAGCCAGTATTTTTTTGTAATGCATGACATTGCATTTTGCTCTTCCATTCATTTTCTGTTAATGATACCTTGCAGTGTATATAATAGCCTTGCAACATAGGCTCACTTTAGCCAGCACATAATTTCAAGATGGTGTTTTGTCATTGAGAGCATTGTTTTGCATGTCACTTTGCAAGACAGCAGTTGATCCTGCAAGCTTATACTAGTTTTTTATCTGATGAGTGTAAGCAAGAATCATTTTAACATAATTGCTATTGATACACGATTGCGAGGCCTCGGGTCGTTTTTTGTGCCTTTTTTGTTTGCTTAGTGACATCCACTACTTTTACGCAGTGAGAAATCACTCAAGAAATTCATACGAGATGATCCTCTGTCAGCGTTATTGTGTCTATGCTTGTGAAGGGCATTTTTGTCATGTAATTGTGCATGTCAGCTGTATACTAACACAGTTTACTTCATTTTAAGTGGTGTTTCGTACGTTTAACACAAATGTTCTGTGTTTTATGTTATCTGTTCATACAACTTCTGGTGGTGTGATGCAACAAGCACATTCATTGTACATTTCACTGTAATATTTTGTATGATAGTTCCTTTCTTGTTAAGGTAATTGGTTTTACTTTAAAGGCACTCGCTATTTTACTGTCGCATTTAATCATAGTTCAACGTGCTTCGTTGTACTTATATGTAAAAGAAAAGGCATACTTAAAATCTTCAGTGCTCCTGAACGTTATTCATTCCATGTCAGGATTTCAAAATTCTTAGAGTATCAATTGAAAAACACAAGCAGAGAATAGCAGTGTGATGAGCAATACAGTTGCAGGGTGACTGAATTGCACAGCAAATAAAATTAAATTGCAAAACAAAAACCTGACAAAACGACAACAAAATACCGTACGCATACTGCGGGGGGCATGCATCATTCACATCTTCACTTCCTCCTGCCGTTCATTTCTTTGTGATGAAGCGCCAGCATTCTCTATTCTTTATCTTAACGGGGACGAATTCTTGTTTTCTTTTCTGTTTTTGTGTCACACCGTTCATTTATGTGAGCTGATGCAGAATAAAGAAGTAATTATATTTATAGCAATTGTTTTCAATAACCTCTCACGCATTTTCAAGCCTCTTAACGAGGCAAAGACAATGGAGAGGAATGGATACATAAAAATGAGCGCGTAGTCTCAAAAGTGGTGATTAGCCACATTCAATGACACGACTCCTTTAGCACTCAGGAAAATGCAGAACATACTTGCAGTATTTAACATTTAGTTACTTGGCAATGTGACTGCTAGAGAACTCTAGACGCTGCTCCCCTGATTTTGTGGGATACACTATATAGTTTCAATCTCCCACTTAAAAGAGGGTTATGGTGCCCACATTAGAATTGACCTTTTACTCCCTCAGAACTCTGTGGCTAATTAGCGTATCTGCTATGTTTAAGACAAGTTGTGTCTTGTCATGTTCACGAGAGCAACTTTTTGCACTGTACAAGATTTGAGCAAAGCCGCATAGCAAATTCTTATGCACAAAATATTCTTCTCACTTTTTCGATACAGGATGACATACCAGCAACACCATGTGTGGCGTTCAGTGGGATGTCCCGAAGGATTCAGATTTCTTGTGGCTTATGGTCGATCATTCGAAATGCTTCAAGGTTATGACTGCAGAGGATGGACTTGCAGAGATAATGTGTGCATACTGGCTCTTTATTCCGCAGTGAGACCGCAAAGCTTTCAACACGCCTGTAGTGCTTGAGCAATTTTTTTCTGGACCTCGGGAAGACAACGCCGAGGTCTGTTTTCATTAAGTTTCTCAACATTGTTGTCAAAGCCTCCTGTTCTTAGCTTACCACCGCCTTGGGACAACAATGTGAATCATCTTTGTTCTAGTATTAACTGCGCCATGTATTCTTTTGTTATTTTATACAATTTGCCAGTTTTACCTTCTAAATCGTATTGGCAAGCCAACATGCAGTGTGCTATTGCGATTTCATTTACATGGTAGAGAACGTGTAAAATTTCATAATAAATGTATGTTTGTTTTCAGTTATGAAAAATGTGTTGTTTACATGTTCTTCGCATTTATCCTATGGAAATAGATATTTAATTACAGAATGTGTGAAGAACAGCTTTCTCTAAAAGTGAAAACGATGTTTATAAGAGCAGCACTGTTATTTATGTATAAGCAGAATGTTTGAAATGAGCTAGATAACGCTGAACTCGCATGGTTTCGCCATGCCAGGTTTAACTGCAAATCAAGTTGCTGAAACGTGTATATGTCTGCATCCTGCGTGAGGCGTGCATACTGCTATGAGTATCATGTCTTCAATTGAACATTGTGTGTGTGTGTGTGTACACACATGCACATGCATACAGACGAATAACCCTCTTCTGTCTCGACTCACAGAGCCTCGAGTGGGTATACATGAGATGCTTACTCTATGTCAGACTCCAAATATTTATATTTAATTGTATGACATGAAAAGGCAGTCTGAATTCTATATATAAATATAAGCAAGCTTACTGAAATGCATTGACGTTTCTAAAAGCCTTGTTTGCGAAGCGGACGAAACGAAGTGCCTTTTCTGTTATTACCTTTTGCAGTACCTAATCTCATGTCTCGTGCGTGCCCATTCGAGGCTCTTTGAGTGTCGATATAGCAGAGTGTGCACACCCTTCCAACACCCACGAAGAAGGGTGCTAAAATGCACGAACGCCCTAACACCCTAATTTTATTTTGCTGGACACCCTTCTTCTAGGGTGTTGAGATAACACCCTGTCAGAAGGGTGTAGGCCAAAACACCCTTAGGGTGTCCCTCTGGCGACAAGCCAGTTTACACCCTTAAGGGTGTAAAAAAGTTTAGTGTGTACGTGATATAACCTGTCAAACACTTGTGGCGCATACCAGCACACCGTGCCACGTGGTATACGGGTATGTGCCACACGTGTCTGGAAGAAAGGGTTTGACGTCGCACGCGTCGCGATTTTCACATTATTCATATTATGACCAGGCAGTCACAACAGTACAACCCTCTTAGCCTCCCATACTAACTTTGGTGAACCCTAAGTTAAGCAGGTGATCGCGAGAGCACCCAGACGTAGGCGGCTAGATAGATAGATGTTTAGATACGTAGATAGAAACGCCCAGAGTCTCTGCGGCACGCAAAGAAATGCTTCGCATTTAATAGCATGAACACTCTATCTATAATTTTCGTCACAAATTGTAAAGCTTGAATATATACCATGGCACTCGATCCTGACTTCCCTTCCAAAAGTGATCAGTGCCCTATTCTTCAAAGCACTGTTTTTACTCTTGAAGCAGTAAATTGGGTACTACGGGCCGAAAGCAAATGATTCAGGTTTTCACAAAGGGGAGGGGAGGGGGGGAGGTTGAATGAAGCAGCCGAGAATTACGTCTTGTGGCATGAAGGCAAACTTTGTGCTAAGAATACGACAAGCACAAAGCTCTGAGCCGTATGCTGACTTTCTATACAAAATACGGCGAGCGCAACCGGGGGCCACCAGGCCTTGGCGGTCGATATGCACCTTTCCTACCCGCAACACGTTTCTCACCCCGCCCTACTCCGTCTCCCCTTCCAGGCACATTTCGCGCGGTAAAGACGGCAGCGTGGTATCTTTTTTGCTTAAACCAATATCGACGGGAGGCCTCACACGCAGAACATATGATATGCGAGACTATGCTATCAATTCAGACTGTATATAGATCACAGCGACGGTAACGGGAAAAATGCACCTCGAGTGTCAATACAGTTCTTCTCGCAATAAAAAAAAATGATCGAACTCGTGCCACTTACGTGTGAGGTATCGTGGCACGATTTATGAGTGGGCTGACACAGCCCTGTAATCGGGTGGCTCGCTTGCAGTGGCCAGCGTATTCCGTTTTGACGGTGGATTTTAAAGAAGCGCTGAAGCTGATATCTATTCTTCCGACACCATTTATTTTCGTTTTTGAAACAACCAGGCAATCCATTTAGGGAAAGACATTATGGAAATCAGGTAAGAAGGAATCGGCTGACGTCTTTATATGCAGATGTTCCTTATTTTTAATCCTCGTTTCTAGCACACTCCCACTAGGAGGTTTAGTCGGCCGTAGAATAATAGCGAGTTTTAGTATAGCGGGAAACAGCAAACGCAAGGATTTTGCGTTAGCGTCAGCGTTGCGTGCTCCACATTGAGCATGCGCAGAACGTAAACGTAGCCCGAGCTCTTACGTACGTACGCTATTTCTGGAATATAGCGTTCAACGCTAACGCACGCAAGAGATTACGTACGTAGGGCAAGATGGCGGTGCCTGTTGAAGCGAGAGCCGTCCACTTCGAATCTTTCTAGTCGTCGGCCTGCATTATTAAGCTCATTCACTCCTAAATAATGCTCGCATTTGATTTAGATTTGAGCAATGAGGCTTCGCCAGCCGTTTACTGCCGATAAAATAGCTCTGTTTTCGAGATACGTTGTCGATTAGCGGTGTGCTAGGCCTAACAAAATTTGTTTACGAGGTTCGCTTATGTTTTTGGTAGCCGCGCAGAGATGGCGACGCTGTATTCATTCACCTGTTTCCAAGATAAGCCAAAGACGGCCACATGTCTATCCGAGACAGGTTACAGGGTCTTGAAGAATACTCCATTGCGGTATATATCGAAAGAAAGTGATGTGTTTAGGGGCCGCCAGACACAACACTGAACCAAATGCAGCACGGAGACGCAGCAGTGGCGACTTTGGATCCTGAAGCTCGAGTTAGTGGTGCACTTGTGGATTCTACAGTGCATTTAGTGTTTTTGTCTAGATGGCGCCGTATGCGCTTGCGTTAGCGGGAATGCCTCCCGCTGTACTAAAAGACCACTGTTTGCCACGCAGCGCGTTCCGTTTTAGCGTTAGCGTTGAGACTCACTCTAACGCTAACGTAAGCGTTTCCCGCTATACTAAAACTCTCTAATAGGGGCTTTTTAGCTTGTACGTATACTTTTTTACGTTACCGTGTTACCGGTTACCGGATTGCGTTTACCGTTTTACCGGAACGCATGTTTTAGAAAAGTTTTAGCACACCATACGTAAACGTTTACGTACTTACGTAAACGTATACCTTTACGTTTGCGCAAACCACCAAATTGCGATGATAACTGCATTTAAACTATATTTAATTTAGACAAGATTGAATCACAACTGCGGCAAAATCATCAAAAATGGTTTTTTAGCGTGTAAGGTATCCCAATGTACGCGAAGGAGTATAAAACGTATAGAATACCAGGTTACCGAACGATGGTGTCGACATCTTGTGACGATTTGTGCAACCACAGTCATGGACAGGTTTCTTTTCGCCGTGTGTTTTTGAGGGAAGGAATGATTAAAAAGGCAACTCATTCGTAGTTTTGACACTGCGAGGCATTCACATCAGAAGTAGAATGCACGATGTTTCTGCAATACCAGTTCTGTGCTTGCCTGGTTCGTGTTACCGGATTACGTTACCGGGTTACCGGAACCCGAGTTTTAGCAACGTTTTGCTACACAAACGTAAACCTTTACGTTCGTACGTAAAGGTTTACGTTTGCGTAAACTAGTGAATGATGATGATAATGTCTGCACGCGAACTTTATTTATTTATTATAAAATTCAATCAGCGCTGCGGCGAAATCATAGTAATTGTAATATATAAAATGATCGAGTTTTTTGCTTATATAGAATCACCTAACCGATTAAATTGCTGCTCAGAGGGCTAGAGGTAGACACCCCACGAAAAGTTCAACCGGTTTGACTATTCAAACGGTTAAGCCTCTCTAGTTAAACGTTCTAGTGCCTGAACGTTCAGCTTCAGCGACCAGCTGCATCGCCGCATTCGCTGTTTGTAGCAAAGTCGACATGCCAACGAGTGTGTTGCAGAATCCCTTCCTGGTGCAACACCTTCCGTGGAAGTACATTGAGGATTTACTGGTGTTGGAATTGCTACAGCCGCAGCCACGGAGGAACCTTCGCGAGAACGGCGTGCTGGACATCGACGCCATCGATGCGACCACATTCTACCGAAACTTCAGGTTCCACAAAGGCGATTTGGACGACCTGATCGCTGGACTACTTATTCCCGACGAAGTGATGAGTGCGCAGCGCGTCCGAGTGTCAGGTCGCGAGGCTTTGTGTATGACACTGCGGCGCCTGTCGTATCCCAATCGCCTTTGTGACCTGGAGACGATCTTCAACCGCCATAGCTCCGTCATCTCAAGTGTGGTGTCCAAAGTAATGTCCCACATGGAATATTACTTTGGACACCTGCTTGCAGATCTGACGGTTCATAGTTGGATGAACCTCCAGAACCTGCAACTGTTTTCTCAGGTAAGAAAGCATGACAGTCGGTCAAGTTTGTGCGAATATCACTTTGGTTTTAAGCGAAGTCGAACCTTGTTCGAAAAGTAGCAGGATTTGAGTAGTAGCAGGTTTCAAGGTAGGAACGGGAAAATATGCTACGTTTTAAAATACTAAATGTGATTTCGCGGCATTGCGGCCTACCCTGAATCGGCGATTTCACGGCATAGCAGCTTCACGCTGCAGTTCAGGCTGGTCACATGCAGTAAAATGCGCCTGTTCGTTTCTCGAAGTTTTGAAATTTTGAGTTCGTGTCGAAGCGAATTCAAAGACTGCAATATTCGCCCAAAAATGGGCACACCATATTGATTACATTAGGTGTAAATATGCGAGCTTGTGTTGTTTTCGCAGCCTGTTTGTCATTCAGTCATTCTTTTTCACAACCCATGTTTCAAAACTGTGCAAGAAGACAATGATGCACGAAAGAAAACAAACAGATCAATAAAACCACAAGAATGCAATATGTTGGGTATTCGGCATCATAGGCATGAGTTGGGGGGGTGGCAGTGCCATGACCTCCCCCGCAAACTCTTACACAGGAAGCTCTCAATAAAAATATGTTGTGTGAGTCATGTAAATCATACAAATGTTATTACCGGATTAAAGCCACTGATAACATGTATTTCAAAAACAAGATTGAAAGTAGAGCACCCATTATGTGAGATATTTGCGTTAAAGAGCATTGACACCATGATCGAGAAAGGTAATTTTACGCTAGAATATTCATGAGACGACTCACTCAGGCTCACTGAGACTACGGCCAAGCTGTGTGTCTGTGTTAGTCGGACTGAGTAATAAGTTGGCAAGTTTGATTCCAAGTGAGTGCAGGGGAGAAAAAGCTTAGTCACTCCGAGTTCGAGTTAGTCTGGTTGAGGAAAAGTTTTGGTCAGTCACAAGTGCCCAGAGCAAAATATATTTTTTGAGTGAGTCTGAGTGAGCTCCAATTTATTGGCCGACCTATCGTCCTTAGTTTACCTTAATTTTTCTGTTACTAAAGTGCTGCTGTGCGTAATGTTAATGCTTTAGATACCCCGAAGCATTGACCTTCCACTCCGACATAAACCATTATTTGGCTTTAGTGTCCCTTTAACCCAAGGAGCATGAGGCCAATTGTGGACTACTTTGGTTGCAGCTTGTTCCTGAGTGCCAAGCTGGCTTTAGCCGTATGCCGTGTTTGCTTCTATCGTAGAGCAAGCTATGAATACTTCTAGTAAACTCAAAAGTGTGCTTCACAAAAGAAGCAAGCATCAAAAACAGTGACAAGTTGAAACAGTAATTGCTACTGCTTTCTCACATATGGCTATTGCTAAAAAAAAGAGACAAATCATTGTAATATTTGACACTGTACACATATATCTGGAATATAACCTGATCCACAAAAGGAAAATGTCCACGTTTATGTATCAGTCACTTGTCACTGCAACTGCCAGTGCCACGCACACGCCTAGAATGCTGAGAGCATAATTTGTTATTTGGAGTTACCTTATTCACTGCCTAACATAAAATGATTCAAGTTTTGATGCTACAGAGAGTATTAAAAGACACAGCGAGTAGCTCTGCATCCTGTTATCATATGAGTAAAAGGCAAAGGCAGAGTTCCCTCCACAGCGGGTGGTAGAGACTGTATCATGAAATCAGCATAACAAAAGCTAAAAGGCAAGTGAGAATGTTTGGTTTGGTCACACTTCTTGTTCTTTCATGACTCTCAGCTGTGTATGTCAATACTCAAAGAGTAAGGAGCAAGGATAAAGTTTTTTACTGAGATCATATCTGAAAACTGTACTTGTGCATAAATGGTATTGGCAGCTGCTTTATCTGTTCTTTTGTTATCACTTTCAGGCCGTGCACCAGAAGGGCGCTCCACTGAAGACCTGCTGGGGCTTCATAGACGGCACGGCACGACGCATTTGTCGGCCGTCTACACTCCAGCAGGAGCACTACTCTGGGCACAAGCGCTTTCACTGCCAGAAGTACCAGGCCGTTATGTGTGCCAATGGCATTATATGCCAGCTGGATGGCCCATTCAGGGGACGGCGCCATGATGCTGGTAAGTGCACAGAGTAAGATTCTGCCCTTGCAGAAACTTTTGCTTGTAACTGGCAAATTGTTTGTCGTGCCCCAAACATAACTCACATTATGCAATGATCCTAGCTGAACAGTAACCTTTTGGTGTGGTATTACTGTTGTTTGCCCAGGGCAGTGAAACAGTCTGTCAGCATAACGAGATCATATTGTTGACCTGCAGGCTGCACACAGCATTGCTGTTAATACATGTGGCAAATATCAGTCAGTGCATAAGGAAGCCTCTTTGCCACAAGCACGTAGAACACAGTGTGAATTTTATGGCAATTGCTGAAAGAAACAGCAGCAGTAGGTAGGTAGCTGCAATTGGCACCACTCCCATGAGTTGAGAAGAAATTACTAATATACCTCTCATTTGAGTCACTTCTGAGGAATCCTTTTCAACAATCCTGACAAATAAGTTGCCTCATCTAAAAGCTATCTTAAAGGGACACTAAAGCGAAACAATGACTTGGTTTAGATTGACAAATTGCACTCTGAGAACTCTAATGCTTTATGTTTCACTATTATAAGTTCATTAGCGGAGAAAATCAAGGTTGAAGTTTTATTTTTAAATTTGGCGCCGACATCTGTGCACGTGACGTCAGAAATTCGAAATGTATTTTTCGTATTTTCGCGACATTGGCTCGATGAAATTTTTTGAAACTTCGTATGCTAGGTCTATGGCATCCACAGATGACAATGCCCCTCATTTTTATAGATTAGAAGCTACGTAGGACTCAGTAGGCGCCTTCAAAATCTCTGACGTCACAGTGTTTGGTGCGGGAATCTCAAGGTGGCGTCTCCACCCGCATTTTCTTTTCGCGTGTTTTCTCGCTTACCAAGCGTTGTGTCGTGGTAAGAGTGGTGTTTTCGGGATTGTAAAATTGTACTTAACTAATACGCGAAAAAATCGTTTTTCCCTTTAGTGTCCCTTTAATTTTTGACCGTGTGGCTGAACACAACTCTTGGATTTGTGTTCAGCCACACGGTCAAAAATTAAGATGGGGGGGGGGGCGAGGGGGGGAGTCGCGGCACCCCGCACTCTCCTCCGTAACTCACGCCTCTGATCAATAAATATTGAGCTGGCGTATGAACGCTGGTGCTTTGAAGTATGCGTGAGTCGGCGTGAGTATAAACGTGAACCTACGTAAGGCTGATAGTAAAGCTAAGTTGCGTAAGAAGGACTGTAGGTCGGCGAAAAAGTGTAGAGCTCAGTCAGACTCACTCAAGAAATACATTTTGACCTTAGGGCTCACTCGGACTCAGACTTACTAACATTTTTCTCAACTGGACTCCCTCAGACTCAAACTAACCAAAATATTACTCACCCGGACTCACGGCTTGATCCGAGTCTGAGTGAGTCGACTCATGAGTGAGTTTGCCAACGTATGGTTCACGCCCACAAGTTATTCTTGCTGCATGAAATACGGATTGCTCAAAAGGAAAGCTACGTGACCTTGCAATTTATTTTGCAACCAATTCACCTGCAAATATAGTTACAGCCATGAATGTCAGCCAAGTTGACTTTCTGGCTACCAAACTTTTTATTTGACGGTAAACCAAAACTTGCAAGAGCATGAAACCAGACTTCACCACTGCAGAATACAGTCAGGAGCTGATTGTTCTGGTTTTAACATTTAATCTAAATTACAGGCCACATACAGATACTTCGTTTGCAGCAGCATTGTTCACTCCACTTGCGCTTATACTTGCGCTTATAGTACTGGGAAACTACTGGGAAACTATTGTTCGGCACTCAATAAGTTCTTTGATATTATTTCTGTAAGGGGTCCATGGTAGTGAAGTTAAACAGTCAGATGATTAAAGCACAAGCAAAACATTGGTTAGTTACATGCAATGCAAAAATGTCAAATATGCAGTGATTTCACTTTTTTTTTGCGATGGACTAATCTGTTGCACTGTGTACTGTTCCTGAAGTAAAATAAAACAATAATTTGCCTCTGTTGAACTCATGTTCAACTTGCCCAAGTTGCTCCAAGATGCTTTTGTGCTTAAAAACAGACAATTCTTCCTGTGAACCTGCTCCAATGTGGAAAATTAGGTCCTCTCCTAGAGCTGGCTCCAAGGAAACTTTGCCACTTGCAGCCATATGTAATCACCTTCCAAAGTTTTAACATTTTTAGCTGAAACATTAGTCATTTCACTGGAAAGATGTCAGGTTAGCTTAAATAGCATGCAGTGTTGCTGTGTAAAATGCAGGTAAGCAGCATTACTGGGGAGAAGAGATGGGACACCGCCTGCATGGCATTCTGTGCCATTTTTTACGACAACCACCTTTGCAAGACATGGACACATGACAACATTCTGTTGGCACGCCATCTTTTGTTAGTGCAGTGCATTGTCCATCATGCATGAGTCAGGTTGTGGCACATGATGTTAACACTGTATTGTCCGTGTGGAAAACTTGGGACACTTTTTGTTTTGTTGCAGGCATCCTGAAAGACACCGCGCTATATGCGAACATAGAAAAGGTTGCCAGGGGACACAAGTATGTCATCTACGGAGACCCGGCGTACCCACTAAAGCCTCTTCTCCTGAAGCCTTACGGAGGTGCCCACTTGCAGCCCTACCAAGCACACTTCAACAAGTGCATGAGCACTGTACGGCAGGCTGTTGAGTGGGGCTTTGGCAAAGTGGCTGCCGACTTTGCGTTTGTCGACTTCCACAAGAATTTAAGGGTGACGCGCCAAAGAGTGGGGAGAATGTATAAGATTGCTACACTTCTGACGAACTGCCGCACCTGCCTGTACGACAACCAGGTGTCGATGTACTTTGGCCTTACGCCACCCTTACTCAGTGAATATCTGATTCCATTTAATTAATAATAATTGTATGTTTTTTTCTTATTTCTTTTAATAATTTATAATTTAATTTGAAAAACATCTAGACATTGCTCACCCTCGTCTCAGTAGACCACACAGTCAGTCTCAAATTTGCACCTTGATTTTCTTTTTTTTTTTAAATAGGTAGCTTATGAACCACTTATCACGGCTGGAAACCTCGCTTGCGTGAGTGCGCGACGGTTATTTATTTAGAGACGTTTTTAGATCGCCCAGTCGCAGTTTTGGTTTCAAAGAGCGCCGAGCTAGGCAGGAGCAGTTTCGGGGGCAAGGTAAACAGAGCTGGCAACGTGACCACATAAAACTGTGACATGGGCGCTGCGAGCAAGAGTGCGCGAGCGGCCAGCACATGCAAAGCTGCAGGAACGGAGGAGAAATCGCAGGTAGCGCAAGCGCAAGACGTGTGCAAGCAACCAGCCAACACAAACTCGTGACATAGGTCTGTTTACACTGCCGCCGCGTTGATGTTGGCGTCGCAAGGGGCTCCTCATCTCGCTCAGTCGCACGGCATGCGCTTTAAAGTTGATTTTAAAGACGCCCTGCGACGCTTTTGCGTCTGCGTTCTGCAGCGATGGAATTCGTGTAGTGCCGAATACTGAGATGAACGCAAAAAGAATTATCGAAATCGGTACACGGTAACGGAAGTTATAAGCCGTCGCACTTCAAAGTTCCAGCAGACGACGAGAAAAAACGTTCCCTTTCGCATTTCACTCTCCCACTGACGTCAAAGGCCGCTTCCAGTCACCGCGTGTCTCTTACAGAGACGTACCGGACGACTCGCCTCGTGGTGGCCGTTGTGCAGCGCTCCTAGCGTCGTTTTGCAATTGTTTTCACATTTTCATATTTAAAAACAGAAATCCTTCTGTATCTGAGGAAGCATAGATAGAGCTTTTATCATTTTTAGCACACAATGGTGCGGTCTATCTGGGACCGTATGAATGTTACGCGCGACTTGTCGCATCGAACCAATCAAAACGAACGGCCTATGTCGTCACTCCCACGTGGCGAAGCGTCACTTGGCGTTGCCACTCGCGCAAATATTTCGGTGCATTCCACAGTTCGAGAAGCAGCGATGAAAACGACCCGCTAAATTTGTGTCGCAGGGCCCCTTTAAGTATGTTCTAGGCTATATATGCCCTTGATATTTCATAGATGTTGTGTATGTCTCCACATAAATCTATCTCGCTCATTATCTTGCCTTCGAAATTTTGTCAGTGCTCCCTTAATAGTGCGCCATGGTCGCGTAATTTAGTCCTGCAAGGGCCGGAACAGTGAAGAACATTGAACTAGGGGAAGTGTGTATGAACCTTAATAAAAATTGTTGGGGTTTAAAATTTCAAAACCTCGATACGGGTATGAGGGATGGATGTACATAAGCCTGCACCAATGCTCACGCACTCGAGACTGACGTCATTAGCCAGATGCGTGTTCACCCCGCCGTTCGGGGAACATTGCCGAGCGAATGAGCGGGACTATTTCTTTTGTCGTGGAGGCAATCGGCTGCTATGCTTCATTCGTCTTGGGCAGGACCTGACTTAAGCTGTAGGATTAACCACTTGAAACACTCTTTGTAGGATGACTGTAGGATGAAACACTGGAAGCCATGATGTGCACCAATGTGCCTTACTGCGTCGTTGTCCATGTAGCTTCCATGTAGCTTTGAGCATGCTCATTGGAATGAAAAGGCAGGTTGCCTTTGTTCTGCAACAAATTTTAGTAACTCTGCTGATACTTTACAAATTCAAAAAATTGTTTCAAAAGCAATAAACTGCTCGAATGTGCTCATTGTATGGCTACAGTGTTGCAGAGCCCCTTAAGATACGAGTTTTTAAGGTTTGTGGTTGCTTTGATGTATAATGTGATAGGAAGTTTGTAGTTGCTTTGATGTATAATGTGATAAGAGGTTTGTAGTTGCTTTGATGTATATATGTTAGGGGATGAGAGATGTGTAGGCTCTATGCAGGTTTCTGCAGCTGTGTTAAAATAAAGGATTGTTCAGTATCTTAATGCAGCAGTGGAAATGACTTTTAATGTTTTGAAGTAGCAAAGAGCAGTTTAGAGCAGGAAAATCATGGTCTAGAGCAGAGACTCACTGCTCACTCAAGGTCACAAACTGTGCACGGAAATGTCACATAAAACCATTTGGTTAAAAAATAATTTGACTTTATTGTCTATCACATAATTTACTGACTGCATTCACTAAAGGATAACTCACGGACACTCAAGATCTTCAATACATATTTATAAAATTTCAGGTACAAATAGCATCACAGTAACGTAACACACGAGCCCCTAAAATGAAAAATATTTCTGCACAGACAAGGAACTTGATCTATAAAGTCAGAGAAAGAGGCAACATCTGAACCTCCAGCTTTTGCCGAACAGCTAAAAATCTCAGCCTGAAATAAAATGGGGGATGGGACACTCAAGATTTCCAAAACATCTTTCTAACATTTCAGGTACAAAAAGCATCACAGTGATGTATCACATGAGCCCATAAAATGGAAACTATTTTAGCGCAGCAAAAAAGTTTGATCGGTAAAAAGGTGGGCAAGAGAGGCAACATCTAAACCAGAGCTCCCTGGGCAATTAAAATATATTTGACTTTATTGTCTATCACACAATTTACTGACTGCATTCACTAAAGGATAACTCTGGGACACTCAAGATCTTCAATACATATTTATAAAATTTCAGGTAGATATAGCATCACAGTAACGTAACACATGAGCCCCTAAAATGAAAACTATTTCTGGCACAGCCAAGAAACTTGATCTATAAAGTGAGAGAAATGCTTAGCTTTCTTTTTCTTGCATAGAGGGACAATGCATTGGCAAAAGCGAGCGGTAAACAGGAGGGCAGTGGCCTGAGCAAAGAGGCGCTATGTGCAGAGCTTATCGTATAGCTAACAGCAAAGCATCACCAAGGGCAACTGTTGTAATTTTGCAGAACCATAAAATTCATAAAAAAATATTAGCTAAACCTCCACGTAAAAAAGTCGGAAACATCACCTATAGAATTCATCATATTGAAGGTTCTTTGCATAGGAGTTTGAACTTCTATGGCGAAATTCTAGACGGCTGTTTACTTACATTTAGGTGCATGTTTAAGAACACCACATGGACAAAATTTTCGGAGCTCTTCACTACGGCGTTGTCAACAGCAGTCCAGGCATCAGGCCCGTAGCCAGGGAGGGGGGGGGGGGACCGGGCCCCCCACCTGAAATTCGGATTGAGGGGGGGGTGTTTTACCGCGAATAAATAATAAAAATAGGTGGATGCCCCCCCCCCCCCCCCAAAAAAAAAATAATTCTGGCTACGGGCCTGGCAGGCATGCGTGATTGCGTGATTTATAGTTGCGATGAAGCTTTGAAGCTCGTACGCGAAGTCGGTTTGTCTGTGCCTGCAAGCACACGGCGCGAAAACTGTCTCGTTTCGGCATGACACGAAGGAAATGTTCCCTGATGAGTGCCGATGTCATCGCATCCCGCGTTTAAGAACGGCGAACCTAAACACGGCGTTAGTTAAAAGCAGTAGCCTGCGACGGAACGATATGCTGCTTCTCGGCGGTCGGCGAGGAAATCTTATAATGTGGCAGGCTACTTTCCTGCAAATGATTTGTTTTTTAGCATCCCAATTACTTCAAATCTAAGCAACACGGGACGAGAAAGTACGGCGGCATTGTTGTTCCTAATCAGCTGCCAGACGTTGATACGTACGCTCTGTGTGAGCACACACAGAGCGAGCTTAGCCTGCAACATGGCGGGAATGCGCACAGCGGCCGCTAGTTGGCAGCAGATTTTGCATGACGCCTATAGGGATATGAAGTTATAAAAACTTTAAGGGGGCCGCGACACCGAATTTTCACTCATAATCTGTGTTATGAGAGTTGGTCCTTCGGTGTTCACAAATAAGCTGGCGAAATTTCAGCGCATTTGGTAGAGCACTTAATTTATAATGAACATTTTGTAAACACGCAAGCAGACCAAGAGTCTGACAACACTGCACACTCTCGAACCCTGACGTAACAAGCCGCTTCCTTTGCGAGCGTCTCTATGACGGCCAATAATTTTGTTTCGTGGTCAGCAGCGCGTACAATGGAGCTACTTCTGGCTTTTCTTCAGCTTGAAATTAAAAAATTGAAAGATTTGCAGTGGCTGAAGCTTTGAACACAACGGCTCCACTCATCAAGCACATGACGTCACACACACCATGGCAACATGACTGTCGCCGGCAGTGGGCGGGGTTTACAGCCGGCAACTTTTAGAGCTCATTTCGCAATTAAATATTGTTTTACTGTCCATTTGTCATACAGGTACCGGCACAATAGACCCTCTACTTCTATTTTTTCACTGGAAACTGCAGTTTGGAGGGTGACCTTGTCATGGCCCCATTTAAAGGGCCACTAAACCACCTCAGATATTTTTTCAAACATTTCAAGTAAACACGCGCATCGTGTGCAGAATGCCGTCACGATCAATGATGCCACACGTGGCAGCGCTGCAAGCCGCGGGTGCGCCACAAATTCCGAAAAACAATCCCTCCTCCTTTCCGATCCCTTCCGCCCTCTGCGTGACGCCGGGAAGTTGAATAGCTGACGTAGAGCGCAAGTCATGCTACGATTGGTCGAACAGGAACCTACGACTTCCGGTAAGTCAGCAATAAGCTGGCCGCGCTACTTATTCGTCGTGTTGCCCGCGCGTGCGCGCATGCGAATCAGCAAGTGCAGCCCGTAATGCAACTGCGCGAACTAAATCCAACTGTGTTTTGCGATGGTTTTCGTGCATCCGTGTGTGGTGCTTGGCTGCAAGAGGGCCGACTGGAGAAACGAAAAGACGCGACATTTGTTACCTCGTGATGTCGCCTTACGAAATGCCTGGCTTGAGCGCATTGGAGTTGTGGCAAAATCAAAGTGCAACAGTGGTTTACGTGTTTGTGGGTGCCACTTCGCTGCTGAAGACTACTATTATGACACGCGCCTTGTACAGGAGTTTGGCACCGGTTTGCAACCCTGCCTGAGGCCTGTTGGCAATCCTTTGAAGGCGTGCTAGTAGCAACACAGGGTCCATACCGGCGCAATTCGTATGAGCACAGGCCGACACGGCAGCAGTGGTTAGCCAATAAGCACGCAGTCGACGGAGCACACGGAGTGCGGAGTCTCGCGGCAACACGAAGTAGACGGTGTTTCGAGCAGCGTGTCGGCGGTGACCTATGCCACGCGAGATTGGGAGGGGCCCTCGGCGAGAGGGCAAATCTGCTCTGGGAGAGGATACCAACGGAGGGCAGCGATGAAAAGAGCGAAAGGAGCGATCGCCGCATTTCGATGATGAAACGCGTATAACTCTGCTATTACGGCACCGTTTCGAAAATTCTCACGGCTCCATGTTCGTTGTAAACTCGCGCACAACTTCCCTACCACAACTGCATTTTCGACCTCTGGGTGGTTTAGTTGCCCTTTAAGTACTTTGTTACATTTAGAATTTTTTATGCTAGACTTAGTTACATCAAGGTTTATCTATATGCATCTACTTTTTAATGAATGATTTTATGACCTCCAGCTGCGCTTCTTGGTAAGCTCTGTTGTGTCTGCGCTCCTCAGCTAGTGCCTCTAGCTCTTGCTGCCTTTGCTGGAACTCGAGCTCCTTCAGTCTAAATTTTGCCTCCTGCTCTGCATGCCTCTGCTGGAGCTCCAGCTCTTTAAGCTTGAGTTCTCTATCATGGCGCTTCATTTCGAACCGCAGCCGGTCCTCTTCGAGCAGTAGGCGGCGGTTTTAAAGTTCCGTCTCGCGATCACAGCGGGCCTCGAGGAGGGCATAGGTAGCCTCGGCGTGACGCTGTGGACCTGCACAAGTTTATAAGGAACAATTGCCTGTCTTAGGTTGCAATGGATGAGCAACTGTAACAGGTGAAAGTTTACAAGGGCAACAGGTGAAAAAGTTTACAAAGCACCAAGATATTGCGCTCAGCACACATGGTCCTTTTTAATGTAGCACTATTCCAAAACACTGGAGTGATTTAACACAGGCTGTTAAATATTGCAATAACAGTCTAGCTGCCTCTGCACACACACAATTGCTTACAACAAAACCTTGCAAAACCTTAAAGGGGTACTGGCAGAATATTTTAAGTTTTCTTTGTGTCAAATGAAAGGTCAGGCCCTCAGAAATCAGGAAAATGCACTCATACGCTTGACTGTGCTCTGGAAAATAAGTTGCAACACGTTTTTTGAAAGCTGGTTTTGTTTCATATACTGTATACTGACATCAAGACAGTGTAGCCACATGAGTTGGCGACGCGCTCACGCAAGATATGGTGACATTTACAAAGCCTTAACCTCGTCTATCGCCTATTCACAAGTGGCAAGCAAGGTTGTCAAAGAAGGAAGAAATGTGGTCCTGATTCGTGTCCAGTTGCTGCCTCGGCGGTGGCGCATGCAGTTGACCTACACTTGTTGCAGCACC
>JALIZH010010143.1:0-204627 GCA_030522465.1 Rhipicephalus appendiculatus
GCGCATGGTGGTCCGTTATTACTGAGAAATGCCTGCCATATAAATATGGGCGGAACTTCAAGACTGCCCACACAAGAGCAAGGCATTCACGCTCGGTAATGGAATAGTTGCGCTCGCCAGCTGTACACTCTGAGGCAAAATTACCCGAAAGAGGAGTAACGAGGATAAACCGCGAAAGAGTAACCACAGTGGGATGCGTGCCGTTGGCAACCCAGTTAGTCTCCAAAGACACCAAAGGAATGAACCGCGCGGCACATACGTTCCGTGTGCAAACCATTGTCAAGGGAACTAACCGTCCTGCTCGGTCTTGGGTCAGTCTTCTGACTTGTTTTTATGGAGGCGCGTTGGCGGTTGTGTCGCGCTCGGAGAGTTCGACTATTTAGGAACTACGCCGCGGTGCCTTAGACGTGTATACCGCGTATGCGTGGATGAGCGTGTGATGCTGCTTTTACGTTTCGCCGCACCCATGAAGTTTGGAGCTTGTCTCGACGCGCCACAACGCCGCGCTGTATTTCTCCGGTCACGGTACTCCGGTGTAGCAACTGCACTGCGTCGCCACCGGCTTAGAATGGCGGCCGAGAAGATGTAGGCCTATCAGATCCATGATTTCAATCCGACTTTAGGCAGAAATCGGCGCTGAATTCTTTCACAAGTAAGTGATCACACTTTATTCTGCCGTACCTGTCGCTTGCGCGGAACGCATCGCGCTTGTTGGCAACGGGCTCGGTTGTGTGTATATCGCGCGCACGAGATGCACCGCGAAATTCGGTTTGGAGATCAGCTCCCGTGTGCTTTGTAACTGCCTGGAAATTGGCCGCCATTGTCATCGGCCGCCTGGACGCTCTCACCGCGGTGATGAGCTGTGGGCTCGCGATATTGGAAAGAGGCCTCGCCGCTGCGGTGCGACTAGTCCAAAACGCATTGCGATTGCCCTCAACGAGCTCGGTTGTATGTCGCGCGCTTGAAGTGCACCGGTCGCTGGCGGGGGATTTAGCTAGCCGACTTGGGCTGTGCTTCGGAGCTCTGTGGAAATTGTTCGCCATTACCGTCGGCTTCCCCGTCAATCGGATGCGAGCAGCTCAGCTATGGTGGCTAGAGAGGGAGGTGTCAGCAGCGGGCTGGGCTGCGCCGTGCAAGTCGGTGCGGCACTTTTTCATGACGCCGACAGGTGGCGCGTCGTCGTCTGCGAGAGCCTTTGCGCTGCCCGAACTGCATGAACAGTGCTGGGGCGGATACAAGAGGCTGCGAGCGCGTTCGACCAGTCGCCGCGACACGATGCATCCGCGCGTCCGGATCCCGCGGGCGGCACGGATGAGCAGTCATCGCGCGTCTGCAGAATCACGCTCCTCGGCTGTCTGTGCACACGCGCATCTCTTCGCCGTTCAGTAACCGCGCTGATGCGGCGGCGCTGCTGTCGGCTCCGCGAGCCCATTCGCGCCGCCGAGTCATGAAAAAATGCTGCCTTTCCGGCGCGCCGTTGCTCACACCTCCCCCTCTAGCCACCATAGCTCAGCGCCGTTCGTGGCAGCGGCGCCGGCGGTGTCCCCGCGTTCGGGCGTTCTAATCGGTCGCTCGCTCCAGGAACTTTGTGAAAATTTGTCGCCATTACCGTCGGCATCCGCGGCGCTCGCTCGGAAGGAGCTCTGCGCCGTTCGTGGCGGCCACCCCACGTTCGCTCGCTCTTCTGTTCGAGGTTCGCTGGCGGCAGAAGCTCCACGTTCGCTTGCTCGAGCTGCTCGCAGAGAACTCGCCGACTCGTCGGCGGCTCGGCGGTCGCGGCGCCTAGGAATGATGGCTGCGGGTGCCGCGCTTGAGCTGTTGCGCTATGTGACTCGAAATGCCTTTTCGATTATGTATGACATCACGATGAAAATGTTTGCATGCCACATTTTAGACGTGCGTATTTATTTCACCTTGCACGTATTTTCCATGTGCGTGTATCTCCATACTCTCTGTCACGTGCATCTAATTTGCAATCTTTTTGTGCAGCTGTTGTCCACTACCTGCAGAAGGCTGCATGCGCTGGTGCGTGCAATGCCAGTCATCTATCGCTTCCGTTGGAGCAGCTCCATAAAGACGACTGTACGAGATGTGACCACGCGGCTCGCAATGAATTTGACATCTGGCAGCGAATTCACTGAAAGAATGGAGACACTTTATATGTATATAGAAAAATAAAACATTTCATTGCCTCACTTTTGTCTTTCGTTGTTGCATTGACTGCGAAAGAATTGGAAGAAGCATGACTAAATATTTTTTCGCATGTTCTTTTCCGCGCCATTTGTTGCGCACTGCGGAGAAAAACACGCGAAAAAGGTAATAAGCTTTGTAGAGAGTAACTGTGCAAAATCGTCCCTGTGGATGAACGCTTCATTTGAACTGGGGATAAAACGTTCATCCAAGTGGTGTATTTGAGTGGACCAAGCTTTAGTCCGGTGAGGTGCAACTGTGGGGTCTAACGGTTGCCCGCGAAGGTGTAGATGTGAGGAACTAATTGTTAGTCCATTGAGGTGCAACTGTGGGGACTAAGGGTTGCCCGCGAAGGTGTCAATGTGAGGACTAAATATTAGTCCCTCGAGGTGGTCTGTGGAGACTAACTGTTAGATCCGGTGCCGTTAGTCCTTAAAGGGACTAATGGTTGTGGCAGCCCCGTTAGTCCCCAAAAGGACGAACTGCACACCCTTTTAACACCCTTTTGCCTTAGAGTGTAAGGAGGCGGCTGGCGTAGGCGATAACGCGGTCGTGTCCCTGTTGGCGTTGGGCTAGGACGGCTCCGATCCCATGACCACTAGCATCGGTTCGTACCTGTGTCGGAACGGATGGGTCAAAGTGGGCCAATATAGGTGGCGTCGTCAAAAGTGTGACCAGGCGAGAAAAAGCGGCAGTTGGAGCGGGACCCCACGTAAAAGGCACGTCCTTCTTCAGAAGTTCAGTGAGTGGTCGAACGTTTGTTGCAAAATCTTTCACGAATCTTCTAAAGTAGGAAGAGAGTCCCACAAAACTCCGGACGTCTTTGACCGACTGGGGTACAGGAAAACTCGTGACTGATGGAATTTTCTTTGGGTCCGGCTGCACACCTTAAGCATTGACGAGGTGGCCCAAGAATGTAATCGGCCGGCGGCCGAAGTGGCACTTCGATGAGTTCAATTGGAGGCCAGCTCTGCGGAAGATGTTAAGAATAGCTGACAAACGCTCAAGATGCTTCTCAAACGTAGGCTAATATACAAGGACATCGTCGAGGTAACAAAGGCAGGTTGTCCATTTGAATCCTTGTAGCAGAGAGTCCATCATACGCTCAAACGTGGCTGGGCCACTGCAGAGCCCGAACGGCATAACGTTGAACTGGTATAGGCCATCGGGAGTTACAAACACAGTCTTTTCTTGGTCTTGCTCATCCATAGCAATCTGGCAATTGCCAGAGCGTAGGTCTATTGACGAAAAGTATCGTGCGTAGGCAATCAAGAGCGTCGTCAATTAGGGGCAAAGGGGTGACGTCCTTTTTCGTAATTTGACTCAGATGGCGGTAGTCGACGCAGAAGCGCCACGTGTCGTCTTTCTTTTTCACAAGCACGACGGGTGACGCCCAAGGGCTCGATGAGGGTTCAATAATGCCCTTGGCTAGTATCTTGTCGACTTCTTGTTGAATGATTTTCCGCTTTGCGGCAGATACTCGATATGGTCGGCGGTGAATGGGAAGAGAATTACCAGTGCTTATGCGGTGCTTTACAACGTAGAAGATGACATTGGCGAGCATCATGGTAGGATTCCATCGGTGACTTTGGCTAACTCGCTCATACATGTTGAGCGAGTAGTCGACGTCAAGGCTAGCTTGAGCGGAGAATATACCGGGATCGCGGAGATTGGGCACCGCGACGTACGTTGTCGAGGGCGGCACAGGTGTTGAGGGAGTCGGGTTGTTGTGATTGGAAGCCATTCCCGGTGAATGGACGGTGCGGCCGCTGCGAAGCTTCGTGGCGAGGACGGGGAACCTTCCACCTCCACCAAATATGTTACGTGAACGACGAGACGCCTGTCCAACGAGTTTGCAAACAATATATTTAACGCAGATGTTGCAGCGCTGACCACCTGAGCTCCGAGCGCGAGTGGTACGAGCCCTTTGCCCTCCTCGTCGGGCTCACACAAGCGCATTGTGCCAGACATTGGCAATATGAACGTAGGAATACATACGGTGCACATTGACACTGCAGAGATACCCAGCTGCAACCAGGCAAGGGCACACCTGGAGTAATTAGTCCGCACTTTTCAAGTTTTTCGCTGTGTCAAAACGCGTGACTGAGTGAGCACTACAATCAGTGCGAGGAGGCAGCCACGACAAGGTCACACTTACGAAACAGTCGTCAGCTGAGAAGAAGCAATGACATGCCAACCACCCAAAACAGAACGTCCGCGAAAGGGGCAGCAACTACTCTTACAGTGGATAAAAACCTAACAGCTGAAAGTAGTCGTGCTGACCTTCCAGCGAAGTATGATAAGGGTACACCGTGAAAAGACCTTGAAGATACGCCATCACCAGATGACAAAACCAGATCAGACAGAGCTTCCTCTTCACCAAACGAACGTTCTATAGCTGATAAGGCAAGTCACTGGATGGCACGAACAAGTGCACGATGGAGAGCTGTCACATGAGGTTGTCAGCAGTCAGTGGACATAGACTAAAATAACAGTAGAAAGAACAACCGAAAACTCAAAGAAAAAGTTATCATGCTTTTGAGTTTTTGCTTTTCGTGCAAATGAAGCTAGCGAAAAGTGGAACACTAATTAAAAGCGCCACAGCCAACACCTGCAAGTTGCCGCTTTCAGAATAATACAAAGTACCGAAGAAGCATGCGAAGAGCTATCCTACGAAGGCAAATATAAAGCGACTGAAGGCTGTGTGGTCCTGACCCAGACAACACCACAAACAAAAGCAGAGCCTTTCAGCCACGTCAGCAGTTAAGGCACAACACTGAAAAGTCACGAAAACATACGTACGATGCCTTTGTTGCATGAGAATAATAAATTGAATGTATGTACGCAAACGCCAAAGGCACCGATGGAAAAAGAAAGCGATTACTCATATCCAGCTCTTCCTCCATGCAACGGTAGAAGATACTCGCACCTTGATCCTCAACAATGGCTCTGTACAACTCATGAATGTACCCTCAAGTGTGCTGACTCAAGTGGAGACAGGACGGCAGAGTACATTGCGACACAATGAACACGTGAACCACGAACCACGGACTCATGCTAGAGTGGATGCCGTTTTGAACACCTAACACCACTGGCTCCAACTCGACATTCCCAACTGAAATCTCGACCTCCCAGACAACATAAGATGGTTCCGGCAATCTGTCGTCCCTCGCCGTTTCGTAAAACAAGTGTACACACACACCCAACTCATCGTTAGGTGGATCAGTAAGTGGAAACGAAACTGAAGGCGACGACGGAGTGCGCGCGAGAGATGCCAACGTGAAGCGCGTGAGCTTGAGAACGTCGACGGGCAGAGCGTGCGTGGTCAGCGAAGAAGAAGTAGCACGTTCGATCCGAGGAGCAGGCGGACCGAGCTGGGCCTTCAGACCAGCCGGGACGAGCCCGGCGTTTCCTGCGGGGAACGGGTGCTCCAAACCAGGTCCTGCGGCGTGTTCCTGTGGTGGATGTGAGGCGCGGACCAGGCCAAGTTGCTGATCGTGAGCCAGATGGTGTGTCCGAGACCAACCAGCTACTAAGTTGAGCCATGGTGCTGAGGCTGCTGGGGACTGCTGAGGGCGTGGTCCTGGTACCACTTGTGTCCGGTACGGCACAACCGATCGCTGAGTGGACTCGGTTCTGCTCCAGGTGCATCGGAATCCGGTTCTGCCTCTTCGACGGCTCATCGCGCCTCACCTGCTGCGAGCGAGCGTCAGCTACGCGGTCGTCGGTACCGTGAGTGACATCTACGGACCACAGACTTCGTGTTAGGCAGGATGCAGGGATAGTCGCGTAGGGGTAGAGGACTCTAAAGACTGAAGCATAGAGGACGAGTAATTGTGTGTATTAGTGCTCGGCAAGTGTATGTGTTTGTATCTGTGTTTTGATGGGGGTTGTCTATAAATATTTTCTTGTCCCTGACTGTCTGTATCTGAGGGCCCAAAACCACCACACCATGTATGTATCATCGAATCACAAGAACTGGGATGAGATCTTGCCATTTATCACCTATGTGTATACTACAGCGAAACATGAACCCATGGACTTCACTTCGTTCTACCTACTCTACGCTCGACATTCGCGTAGCTGCCTCGATACAATACTTCCATTCGTTCTTCATACGAATGACTCAGTGGCTCAAACATTGTGCCGTGCTGAAGAAGCCCGCCAAATTGCTCATCTGCGCACCCTGGCATCGTAAGATCACTCCAAGCAGCTATATGATCAACGCCACGACATTGTTTAATTCGAAAAAGGTGACTTTGTGTGGTTGTGGACCCCCCAACGAAAACGTGGGTTATGCCAGAAATTTCTATCCCAGTATACTGGCCTATTCGTTATCGTAGATCGCCTGAGTGACTTGACCTACCTGGTGGCACGCTTGACGTCAGCTGGTCGTCGGTCTAGCCGAACCCAGTTAGGGCATGTAGCTCGTCTCAAGCGGTTCCATCCCGCATTTCGCCAGTGACTCGACTCGCCCATGGGGCTTCGTCTGTGAACCGGGGGAATACTACGGTATGAGCCGGGCCATGATATGGACGAAGGAAGAGGAAGCTGGCTGGTTCGGCCTATTGAAGCCATCATCGCCTATCATTGTCTGACCTCATCTGTAAATAAACACAGTTAACCTCAATTGAAACGTTACAATATCAAAAATGCTTGAGTATTGCGGCGCGTAATAGATCCTAGTGGAACTAATTTTTGAGGTGAACTGCTCTGGTGGAAAATTATGGTAGCTTTCTTGTCAGGAAACCTTTATGCAGCAACCCCGTGTCAGTTGAATTAACAGCGAAACGTAATGTTTCCTTAGGACTACAATGCTCCTTAAGCAATGAGTATTTTCGCGAATCAGTTTCAAAGATAATACATCATTTTCAGCATTGCATAGACTTTCGTTCTTTATATTGGGCTGTTCTATACGTAAAGGGATCCTAATTATTTGCCTCGCAACTGTAAGCGGGCACATATGTCACAGAAGAGGTGCCGCGAGCGATTTAAAATATCAATAAAAAATAACTGTGCGCTTCATTACATCACAGTACTTAACAGACTTTGTGTTACCCAGTGAAAGCGGCTGAAAAATTTTGAGAATCAACCCTAGAATTCTTTCTCTCTCTCTCTCTCTCTCTCTCTATATATATATATATATATATATATATATATATATATATATATATATATATATATATATATATATATATATATATATATATATATATATATATATATATTGTCGTGAACGAGACAGAGACAACACCCGTGTTTCGGGCAAGCTGTTCTATTCTGCTCCCCTTCGTCCTTCTTCTCCCCTGCCCGTGCCCCCCCCAGCTGCCGTGCTTCTCTTCATTACATTCGGCCACGCTGCGGACCTGACAAAAAATAAAAGAAAGACCCTTCATTTCAGCTGTAGCTGTCCAAGCCTTTTCTTGAGACGCGACACGTGCACGGCAAAGTTATTTCTTTTTCGCTTGTCGAGACTGACGTTTGGGTCTGTGGTGCTCACACGCCAGGTATTTTCTCCGACGCGTTCAGTGATTGTGAATGGTCCGTCGAACTTTGCGAGCAGCTTCTTTCCCGGCCCGCTGCCGCCCTTTTGCACCCATACTTCGTCACCGATGTTGTAAGCAGGAGCTGGTCTACGGCGGCGGTCATAGTAGCGCTTTTGATCTGCTTGCGCTTTAGTAGCTGTCTCAATCGCCGCAGTTCTGATCTTCTGACAGACCGATTTGCAATCGTCGGAGTGGGTGACAATAACTGGAGCATCTAAATTGAGGACCGCTTTTAGCTGGGGCAGTTTTCCATATACTGTTTCATACGGCGTTTCCCCCGTAGACGTCTGCAATGCCGTGTTAACCGCAAAAGCGGCTGACGGGAGGTGGACGTCCCAATCGGCCTTCCCCTTTTTCTCTACTCTTGCATATGGAGCGAGCCGTGCCTGGATGCCTGGATGCTCTGGTTGGTGCGCTCTGTAAGGCCGTTTGCCTGGGGATGAAACGCGGATGCGTAGTGGTGCTGAACACCTGCCGTACGAAGGTACTTTCATAGTTCCCGGCTGCGAAATGTGGTCGCCCGATCGGATATTCATTTCTTTGGCAAGCCATGCCTCCATTCGAATCGGTTCTTCAGGAAATCAATTAGACAAGCGGAGGCAAGCGATGGTGCGTCTTCACGTATTTCGGTAGGTAGTCCACTGCTACAATGATGTAGCGGTTTCCCGCAGCGGTGGTGGGTAGGGGTCCCATGTAGTCGATGCCAACTGTGTGGAAAATAGTCTCAGGTATCGGAATGGATGTGGAGTAGTCCCGGTTGGCGCCCCGGAAGCCGCTTAAACTTCTGGCAGATTTCGCAACTGGCGACGTAAGAACGGACGCTACTTAGCATCTTCGGCCACCAGAAGCGTTCTTTTAATTTGCGGAGCGTGGCTCGTTGGCCGGTGTGTACGCCTTCTGGGGTGTCATGAATGGCTCGCAATATATCTGACCGGAAGGATTTAGGAACCAGCAGGAGGCAGCGCTCTTCGGATCGATCCTCTTGCCAGTGACGCCGGTACAATGCGGCGTTGCGCAGCACAAACATCGAGTTTTTTCCTGTGGCAGTGATAGAGGCAGTAATTGATGCCAAGTCCTTGTCCTCCTGTTGGGCTTTAGAGAAGTCGAGCTGGTTGAAAAATATGTGATTTTCCCTGGTTTGCTGCACGCAGTCAAAAGGGTTCCGGGAGAGGGCATTGGCGACGTTATTTAGCCCTCCGGCACGATGACGCACGTCAAAATCGTATTCTTGCAGCGTGATTATCCACCGGGCAAACTTGTGCTTTAGTTGCTCCTTGGAAAACATCCATGCTATTGCAGCGTTATCAGTCACCACCGTAAATTTGCGCCCGAAAAGATAATGTCGGAATTTATCATCGACACTCCATACCACTGCAAGGCATTCCAGCTCATTGGAGTGGTAGTGGCGCTCGGTGTGTGAAAGTTTCCGGCTGGCATAAGCAACAACATGTTCTATGCCATCCGGCTCGCGCTGCACTAGCACTGCCTCTAAACCAACTTGGCTGGCGTCGGTGTGCACTTCAGTGGTCCAGTCATCATTCAAGTGACTTAGTATTGGGCAGCATGTGAGCTTTTCCTTTATCGTTCGAAAAGCATTTTCTTGCAAGGCACCCCATTGAAACCGTGCGTCCTTTTTAAGAGGAACGCTCAAGGGAGCTGCGATCGAGGTGAAATGCGGAATAAACCTTCGCAAATACGAGGCCATACCCATAAATGACTGGACCTGTTTCAAACAAGTTGGTGTTGGATACTCCGACACAGCAGCGATGCGCTCCGGGAGCGGCTGAATGCCGACCGGGGATATAGTGTGCCCAAGGTATGAAATCTTGGACAGGCCGAATTGGCACTTCTCACGGTTTAAACGGAACCCTGCCTCATAAAGCCTGTGAAGTACTTCGTCCAAATTGCGAAGATGTTCTTCCTCTGTCTTGCCAACGACCAGAATGTCGTCCAGGTATACCACACAGGCTTGATTCTTCAGAGGTCCTAGCACCGAGTTCATCGCACGCTGAAATGTACTAGGAGCAGTTCGAAGTCCAAATGGCATGCGGTTGAATTCATGCAATCCCGAAGGAGTGCGAAAAGCTGTCTTCCATTTATCTTCCTCCGCGACGTTGATTTGCCAGTAGCCTGCTCGTAAATCAAGCGACGAAAAGAACTTGCAGTGGCGTACTGTATCAACGGCGTCGTCGATGCGGGGTAAGGGGTACGAGTCAGGCGTTGTACACTTGTTAAGCTGTCGGTAATCTACACAAAAACGCAACGATCCGTTTTTTCTTCTTCACGAGAACGACGGGCGCTGCCCACGGGCTAGATGAAGGCCTAATAATGCCCGCGGCAAGCATTAATCTTCTACTTGTTCTGCGATCACTGCACGTTCTCGTTCAGCGTATCTTCGCAGTGGTACGCATATTGGGGAGTGGTCACCCGTTGGTATGTGATGTTGAAGCAAATTGGTGCCTGGGGGGTTCTGCTGTATTCTCAGCGAAGACTGCTTGGTGACGAGCCAGTATAGAAGGTAGGGTAGGCGAACTAGACTGCTCACCTGTCGGTGGCGGCAGGGTCGGGGTAGTAGACCCAGTTGATGAAGCCCGGAGCTCCACGCGGCCGCGATCTATGGTGAGCTGAATGTCGTCGGACAGCAAGAAATCCGCTCCCAGAATCATGTCGGCAGGGAGGTCTTCAAAAACAGGAACAGCTGACAGAACTTTAGTCCCTGCTGAAGTCCGGACGGAAATGTCGGGCATGCCCACTGGCATAGCACTTCCCCCAAGTCCGAGAAGTGGAGGTTGAGTCCACGGGCGGATAGTCTCTGGAGCGTGACGTTGGTGTAGTGCCGTCCGGTCCGCACCGGTATCAATCAGTGCAGACAAGTCGCCTATTCCCTCGACGTGGACTGATAACCGAGGAATTGGGCAGGCCTGGTAGTGCATTCGTGTCGGGGAAGATTGAAGGCACTCCTTGGCATTGTGGCCTATACGGCCGCAAGGAAAGCATCCTCGTCGTGTTGAAGGGCGCGGTGACTGTTCGGCCAGTAACGTGTCGACACTCAAGCGACGGCAAGTATTCTGCTGCAATACAGCTGCCTTACGAGCGAAAACCTGTGGTGACGCTTCATGTAACTGTGCAGATAGGATGGCAGCGTGGGTAGAGTCGAGTAACCCATCAACAACGTACTGGCGGGCAGCTGGAGAGATCCATTTAATGCCACAGCCTTCGAGGAGCTTGAGCTTGTCGTAGACGTATTGACGAACGTCTTCCGTGGGTGCCTGCCGACGAAACTTTCTCGTTTTACGTGTTCACATATCTAAGCGTACGACTCTTCTCTTATTCTGGCGCTGTCAAAATGCGGCGATGAATTGAACCTGCGACAAGATACGCTCATGACACCTCTGTCTTACTGCTGCTTTATATTACTGAACAGTTTCTACGTAGGCTCGAAAGCCGCTCCTATGTCTTTTGCCAAGACCTTTGTAAGAAATCCAACCTTTTACGTCTAGCTAAAAAACACCCTAATGGCCACCACATTACCGTGCTTGAACACGCCTCGTAAGTTGAGTGCCATCGTAGCTTCATGAATAAAACTAAACTATTGCACGAAGGGGGAGACGTTTGGGTCACATCTTCAAACCTTCAATGTATCAATTTATGTGCGCTTTCATAGGAGCGGCGCGTCACCTTCAGTTGGCGAGATAGGGCACGGATTCTTGCTTAACCCCACCGAGCAACAAGCTACATATGGTCATTCATCAAACGCGAGCGCTTGGCTTTGTTCAGGCCCCGCGGACGCCTGCTGCAACGCGGCGGCGCGTGAGCGCTGTAGCAGACGCCCGGAACTGGAAGCTGAGATGCTGCGAAAAGACATGGGTTATCATCGTATACTCTCGATGCTAGATGCTTTGCGTGCTGCCTTGCTATTATCGGCGCGCACTTCTTTCTTTCCTTGTCGTTTCATCGGCTTTCGCGAGGACGCGCATGCGCTGTGGGACGAGGGCGCCGCTTCGTAGAGTAGACGATTCCTAGACTAGAGAAAGGGGTTGAGCGTAGAAGAGGAGAGATAGGGGGAGGCGACGCGCATCCGCTGCCGGATTGTGGGACGCGGAGGCCGCTCCATAGAGTAGAGGATTCCTAGAGGAGAGAAAGGGGATGAGTTTAGGAGATGAGAGAGAGGAGGAGGGGACGCGCATGCGCTGTGGTGGTGCAGGACGCGGGCGCCGCTCTGTAGAGTAGAGTATTCCTAGAGGAGAGAAAAGGGGTGAGCGTAGGAGAGGAGAGAGAAAGGGGGGAGGAGACGCGCATAAGCTGTGGTGGTGCGGGACGCGGTAAGGAGACAGAAGAGGTCAAGGGGAGTGACCCCTTCCCTGGTTATTTCTTCGCGCGAAACAGCCACGACTGTGGCTTCTAATTGAATGAGAAGGTGGCACGGAGACAGGGAAAAAGACGCCGACGAGCAGGAATTGTAGGCAGGGAGACCCGGGGGAAGCCAGAGGGACACGAATCTGGTATCAGGGTCCGTGCTGTCGACTTACGGAGTTGTGTACGAAGGGCGCGACAGCATCGGAGGGCCTTCGGAACCAGGCACTCGTGGTTCCTGCTGCCGGTTGCTTACCCCGACTCGAGTCCAGGGGCCTGCTGCCGGCCTCCATGTGACGTACGACGTCAAGGAGGTCGCCGGCCTGCTGTGCCTAAATACGCCTCTATCAGCGACATCTGAGACTTCCTGCGGCCTCGTCCACCCCAGAAGTTCCAGTGCCGTCAATGTCTCAACGTGTCAGCGACGACTCCACCGACCAAGCCACCACAAGCGATGCAACAACCGGTGATTGTTTCTTTCTTTGGAACGTTCCGCGAAACTTTGACGATTTTTATAGCACCGGTCGCAATAGCGTTAGCGTTGTTACGTTAACGATAAAGCTACGTTTTTGTGTGTTCGAAAATGGCTCATTCCTTTTCTTGTCAGAGGCCTTGCCTCATCTGAAACACATCACGAAACACTAACCCTGCATAAAAAATTGGCGTCCACGACAGGACAGGACAGGACGAAGCCATTTTTCCTACTCGCATGACTACGGAGCCACTGAGATGAGTTTGGCGGAATTCGTAGCGTTGGGTATGCGCTTGGGGATAGAAGGCGCGGAATTAAAAGAGTAGTCGGGAAAACAAGAAGCTCGAGCGCACGTAGAGAGGGCCGCAGAACGGGAAGAAAAAGAGAGAACGCTGATAGATGAGTTGGAAATTCAAGAACTCAAGGGCAGAACGTTTCGGCTCAAGCTTAAGCTTGCAGATGTTTTAGAGACACAGCTAAAAACAGAGAGCCAAGCTCAGCCGTTAGGACCAGTGAGGAACAAACCATGGTGTGCTCTCGAAAGAGAAGTTCTAAAGACGAGGTCGACTCTGTAAATAAGGTTGTCGTTGAATCTTACCATACCATTAGGTTGAAGCCTGGTGTCCGGCTAAAGGATGGCGTAGAGAGGGTCAGCTATGAATCTAAAGAAAGCCTAGATAAGCGTGACGAAGCAGAGCAGAGCTTCAGCAACAAGGAACAGAGAAGTTCCATGAAAGATGAGTTGTGTGTTATAACCCCGAGAAGTACAAGCACATGCAATGCAGGGGCGAGAATACCTCTGAATAAATCCATTGAAGAAACATCAAGTTTTTTTGAGAATAAGGATGGCGAATGCCGTAGAACAAACTGTCAGGAGTTCAACGCAGACTCGCCAAGGGTGCTGCATGCTGCGGCATCAGCTGATCCGGGCATGGTAGAGGGCCATGCGAATACCTTGCCATTGAATACTGGCAGCTTGCCTTCTCGACTCAGTGGAAATAACGTGTCCGAGAGAATCAGAAGAGGGTGCAGGACCTCGTATTAAAACAGGATAAGCAGAATCACCAGTAGAATATTCCCTATGTGGCACGAGGCCCATCCGACTGCACCGCAAACCATTACCTGTCGTTGGCTGCCGGATATTTTGAAATTAGGATAATGATGTCGATAAGCTGCTGGCAACTACGAGTCAGCTTGAGCCCAAAGCATTACAAAAGATTGATGACGTGGTGCATGGCAAGGCAAGCCGACTTGGTATAAACAGCAATTTGTTTTATTTAGGTGCAGCATTATCCGAAGAAGCAGTCTTCGGTGATTTGAAGAATATATTGAATTGAAAATTTGGCCCCGACCCGGGCGCCCCTACAGGAGAGTGCAATAGCGCGAGTGGCGGCGCCCATGCGACCATAACGCAGAGGTTAGTAGATCCACTCCCGGTGTTTGAAGCCGCAACGCGCCGCGGTTAATTTTTTCGCCCTCTGCTGCGGTTTGTAGAACTGGAGAGTCTCCGGGCCATGTTGTCGTCGCGTTGCAACAAACGATATCTATACTGAATAATCGCGTATGCGTAGACAACAAGTAGGTCAATTTGTCGTATTCATTGCCTTTGTCAAAGTGCATAAAAGTCACTACCTGATGTTATATATACGTTGTTCACCCTATATATGTAGCAACTGCACAAAAAAGGATCTACTTGATGTCCTATATTATGAGGCCGTTCCATAAATAGCTAGATTTGACTCCTCATATGAACCAGTGGCGTCATATAGCCCTATTTACATCCCCAAATGATAAACGCTAGCCTGCGATACAGACATATATACACATATACAGCTGTATATAACTTATGTAAGTTATATGCATAGCTCAAACTCACTCATAAGTGCACTCACTCGAACTCACTCGCACTCATTTGAACGTGGTGAGTGAGAGTATGAGTGAGTACTCATGAGTGTGAGTGGACGTGAGTGTGAACGTGAGTGAGCACTCGTGAGTATGAGTGGTCGTGAGTGGGAACGTGAGTTAGCACTGAGTGTGAGTGGACGTGAGTGTGAACGTGAGTGAGCACTCATGAGTGTGAGTGGGCGTGAGTGTGAACGTGAGTGAGCACTGAGTGTGAGTGGACGTGAGTGTGCATATGAGTGAGAACTCATGAATGTGAGTGGTCGTGAGTGTGAACGTGAGTGAGATATTAATAAGCATAATCTATGAATATGAAGTTTTGCAAAGGTAAACATAAAAACATAGTGAGCAAGTAAAGAGTAGTTTGATATACTACATGTGAACGTACCTTAAAATGCATATTGTATCACTCGGGGTAGCTTTTTTACAAGGCGTCTCATGTAGCAGGTGCCTTCCCATTGCATTCAGGTGTTTCCTTGTCAGGCCAGGAGGCTATGGCGGAAAATAAAAACAATATTTCTTATTATAGTGCCGGTTTCTTCATCACACTGAGGTAAGAGTGCTGTTGTTATAATTATGTGAAGCTTGGGTTGCGCTAAATATGTAGTAAAAAAACCTATACTGCCTGACTGGACTGCCGTAAAGTGTCAAAAGTGAAGCCAGGAGGGATGGTGGTGTTCTACGACTTGCGATATATGGTTTCTCCAAGTGCATATCTCTCTCTCTCTCTCTCTCTCTCTCTCTATATATATATATATATATATATATATATATATATATATATATATATATATATATCTTGTCGAGGAACAGAGCCAAGAGACAACGCCCGTATGCTGGGCGTTGTCGTCTTCCACCTAGCCCAACACGCGCCCATGCCCGAGCGCCACTACATCTACATTACACTCGGCCACGCTGCGAAATGGCATGGGGAGGTCCAGAAATGCACTCGGGTGGACGACATTGGCTGTGCCGCAGTGGTCGTCGTCGAAGGCCAACAGGCCCTGGACCCTGAACTGCCATCGTAGGCGATGATGTCTCTGGCGGGCGGTGTTGGCTGTGCCTTGGGGGTCTTAGTGGTGTACGCCATGACCTGGCTTGATGGGCTGGCGAACATTCTGGTGGGCGACATTGGCTGTCTCGATGTGGCCGCAGTACGCATAGCAGACAATTCAGTTGCTGCAGTTTGGGGCGCTGGTCTTCATTCACGTTCGCGTGCTGAGGTGGCAAATGCTTGCGCAGCTTAGAAGGCCTGCAAGTTCGCACAAGCCGCGAAGAGTAGTCGTGGTTTGGCGTAGCAGCATCTGCGTTGCCGTTTGCGCGATCTTTAGTTCCGCAGTAGCGAGGGCAAAAGGTGGTCGCTTGTGGCTCCGTATCGCATCCGTACGCGTGAACGCCACCATCTCTGCCCCCCCGCGCCGAAATCATTGAAGTTTCCTGAAGGCGTCTCGCTGGCTTGGTTGAACTGTTCGCCGTCCGACTGGTCAGTGGCAAATTCCATGATGGCGACCCCTTGGGGTGAGTCAGTGGCGGGTCCAAAGACGGCGAGAGCCACTTCGTGTTGATCCGCGCGGTGCTCTGGTGGTAGACCGGATGTCGGAATAGAGCACTTGCCGTCGTCAGTGGACTGGCAGGCATGGCTGCTGGGATGGCTAATGCTGGCTCCACCTGAGTGAGGCGCATCAGTGGTCTCGGTGCTGGCTTCTTTGAACGAAACGTTCACACCCTCGGCCAATGACTGCAGGGAAGCCAGCAGATGCGTGTCCGTCTGGTCACAGTCGGTGCTTTTATTATCGGCAGGTCCTTCAGGTCGTAGTCCGTCGACTTGGGATCTTTGGGCCGATGCAGTACTCGGAGTCGAGGCGGTGAGGCTGACTCCATTGTGATCAATGGTGAGGTGAACTTCACCAGAGAAGAGGTAGTCTGCTCCTAGGATCATGTCAGCGGGCAGGTCCTCGAAAACGGGAACGCTGGCAATGAACATGCTCCCGGCTTCGGTTTCGAGATGCAGGTCATGCGCCCCGACAGGCAACGCGTAACCACCGAGGCCACGCAGGTGTGCCTCGCGCCAAGGTTGGAGGTTGGCTGGGGCATGGCGTCGATGCAGCGCCGTGCGTGGAGCTCCCGTGTGCACAACAGCCGTAAGCTCGCCTACGCCGGCGACACGGACCTGTACCGTTAGTAGTGACCGCATTTCGCGGTGTGTAGCTTCATGTCGTTTATCTGGTGTAACGTCTCTCCGGCCCCCGAAAATCGGCGGGAGGTCCTCATTCTGAAATGGCGAAGAGGACAAGCCGGGTCCGGTGTTCGGTCGCGGGCAGGCCGCCAAGCTGCCGGTCGGTGAGCTGCACTGTGCAGTTGCAGCCTCGAGGAGGTTCCTCTGAACTCCGTCCTTGGTATGTGTATTGTTTAATACGCAGATTTCGTGGGTAATTCGGCCAAAAACAGCAATTAGTCGGCCACTCCATTCCATCCAGGAACGTTGCTGGACACCTTCGTACTTGTGCCATGCCTCTGCAGCACCGCGCAGGTGGTCGACGGCCATCAGCCACTTTTGATTTTCGGGCAAGGCATGACACAAGCCGAGCGTATTTATGGTCGCCACCCACACGTCGGCGTCATCCTGGAAGCCACGGAACACCGGTACTTCCGATACTGCCGGATATGGTAGGGATGCCGGCCGGAACCCGCAGCGAAACGACGGAAAGTGGTGGAGCTCTTGCGAGAGTTGTGTAAGGGCACGCAAAATCTACACGGTGCTCTCGTGTGAGTCGTATGGAAAGCCAGGGCCGGTGTCTGCGGAGCATGCGGCGGTTCCGGTACTCATGGCGGCACAACCCATAGGAAAGGACGCGTGGGCGGCGTCCGCTGGAGGCTGATGTGATGATAGAGGCATGTTCACGGGCGGCACGCCGATGGGAGCGTTAACCGCTTTCCCAGACGAGAGGAGCCCGTGCGTTGCCTTGACGTGAACAGTTGTCACGGTGCCGTTGAAGGAAAGTTGAGCCGCCGAGGAGGCCTGGACGCCGTCCCCGGACGGCGTTCGCAGAGGCGGGAGGTTATGAGGCGACGAGGAGGCATAGACGCCGTCCCCGAACCTTGCTTGGTGCTGTGGCAGGTAGGCGGGTTCCATGGCCAAGGAAGCTGCACGGTTTTCCTTGGATGGCGGGTGCGGAACGCCGAAGACGCACGAGCACAGGCGGTGGCTGCCTCAAGGCTTCGTTTTCGACGACTGCGCCATTGTCGAGGAAGAGAGACAAGAGACAACGCCCGTATGCTGGGCCGGCTGTTGTTATTCTGACTTCGTTCTTGTCGTCTTCCACCTAGCCCAACACGCGCCCATGCCCGAGCGCCACTACATCTACATTACAATATATATATATTGTCGCGACAGAAACCTGTGACTAACATTACAGCAGAACGTCAGGCTGGTCCGATCACTGCCAATACGACCTCACCGTATTTTTCGCGAGCTAGTCCTCGTCCTCTTTTCAACAGCGGCACATACAAGCCTGGCACCAACAATGGAAACAATACCAGCCGGTCTTATACTAGTGACATTACCCCCTTCCCAAGAGGACCGTCCCGAAGCCACATCGTGATTACAAAAAAAACGCATACAATCACCAGTACGCACGATGTAACGGTGACAAAATATTCCCAAGGTTACACACGGGAGTTTGACGAATAGTCAGCATTGGTAAAATGGCTTCATTCTCGAAACATGGACGATTTCTGCCTACTGTGAACGACGGCATCGACGTGCTCTATCTTCGTGAATAACTTCGTAGTTAACTTCGCTCAGACGACGGATATCTCTATAGGGACCAAAGTAGCGGTGTAATAATTTTTTCCGACCGATCCAGTTGGCGAATGGGGGTCCACAGCCATACTTGATCTCCAGGTCGGTAAATAACCTCCCCATGACGAGCATTCTACCGCTGCGAGTCGATGCGTTGCTGGCTACTGATTCGCTCGAGTGCAAGCTTGCGAGCTGCGTCTGCGAGTCGAACGAATTCATTCGTATCGACACTATAATGTGGTGTCTGCCGGGTAGGAGCATGTCATCCAGCATTGCAGTGACCTCCCTGCCGTGAAGCAACAGGAAAGGTGTGACTTAGTAGTTTAATGTACAGCGGTGTTGTAATCCAACGTGATGTATGGAAGAATATCATCCCAGTTCTTGTGGTCTTGGTCAACGTACACGGATAGCATGTCGGCGATGGTCTTTTTTTAGTCTCTCTGTAAGGCCGTTGCTTTGTGGATGGTATGCAGTAGTTTTTCGTTGAGCTGTCCCACTAAGCTGCATGACGTCATGTACCATCTGGGTGGTAAAAGCTGTTCCACGATCAGTTATTACAATAGCTGGTGTGCCATGAGGGAGAACAGTGTTCATGAAAAAACTTCCCCATGTTCTCCCGCTAAAGGGAACCATGTGTGGATGCGAAGCAGCGGGGAGGCGAACCCGGTTTGCCTCGCCGGGGAGAATAAGGCGCGTGCGCTCCGTCATTTTCATACCGCAGAACTACCGTGGCGCCCCCCAGCGGAGTATGCAGCTGTCGCACCACGTGTCATGCGCGCCGCTCCGTAGAGTAGAGGATTCCTAGAGGAGAGAAAGGGGGAGAGGAGAGAGAGAGGGGGGAGGCGACGCGCATGCGCTGTGGGTGTGTGGGACGCGGGCGCCGCTCCGAAGAGTAGAGCATTACTAGAGTAGAGAAAGGGGAGCGTAGGAGAGGAAAGAGAGGAGGAGGAGACGCGCATGCGCTGTGGGGTTGCGGGACGCGGGAAGGAATGACGGACAAAGCCCCGCAAGCGCATGCAAGCAAGATCAAGGAATGGAGTCAACGGGACGCCGCTCCGTAGAGTAGAGGATTCCTAGAGGAGAAAAAAGTGGGGAGCGTAGGAGAGAAAAGGGATGTGGGACACGAAAAGGAGGGATGGACAAAGCCCCTGCAAGCACATGCAAGCAAGGTCAAGGAATGGAGTCAACGGGACGCGGGCGCCGCTCCGTTGAGTAGAGGATTCCTAGAGGAGAGAAATGTGGGGAGCGTAGGAGAGGAGAGAGAGGGGGTGTGGGACACGGAAACGTGGGATGGACAAATCCCCCGCAAACACATGCAAGCAAGATCAAGGAATGGAGTCAACGGGACGCGGGCGCCGCTCCGTAATGTAGAGGATTACTAGAGGAGAGAAAGGTGGGGAGCGTAGGAGAGGAGAGAGAGGGGCTGTGGGACGCGGGAAGGAGGGACGGACAAAGCCTCCGCAAGCACATGCAAGCAAGATCAAGGAATGGAGTCAACGTGGGCGACATACACCACCGGTAATGGGCGTTATTCTTTGCTTGCACCCACCACCTGCCTAGCCATTGCTAAGCAGCCACTCTGTGCGCTCAGCCATGACTCTGATGACTGTGGTAGTGGTTGACGGCCTTATTGTACTACAGTGTTCTGGTTCGCATAGTGGCTGCTTCCCTACATCATGAAAGTAACCGGACGAGGGACGCCGGACGCGGGACGGACACAGCCCCAAGCATAAGATGCTTCGCATCTAGAACTGGGCAATCTCACCGACGGTGCCTCGTTGTAATGCTTTCGTTTCGCAATATCGCGTCATGTAATCAGTAGCGACTACAATCCAGCGGTTGCCGTCGTGAGACTTGGGGAAAGGTCCGTGTAGGTGCATGCCGATTTGTTGGAACGGTTGTGTTGGAGGGACAACGGGCTTCAGAAAACCGGCTCGGCGCAGAGACGGTGCTTTACGGCTCTGGCATTCGCGACACGTTTTTACGTAATGCTTCACGCCCCGATTGATCTTAGGCCAATAGTAGTGTTGGCGAATCCGGACCAAGCTACGCGTGAATCCCAAGTGGCCGGACGAAGGCTCATCGTGACAGGCAAATAAGACATCCGTTGGTATCGCTGATGAAACGATGAGCAGGTGTTCAGTGGCGTAACGGTTGAAGTTCTTTTTATACAGGACATTCGTTCTTCCGCTGCTCAGCCAAGTGGGATGCACTGACAGCGCAGAGAAAACGACCGTCGAGATCGTCATCACTTGACGCCGCTGTACGGGGAGCGCGCGAAAGGCAATCTGCGTCAGTGTGCCTCCGGCCAGACTTGTACACGATTGTGAAGTGGAATTCTTGAAGGCGTAAGCTCCACCTGGCCAGATGGCCTGAAGGGTCTTAGAGATTCGCCAGCCAGCAGAGGGCATGATGATCGGTGACAACTCTGAATGGCCGGCCATACAGGTACGGTTCTGAATTTAGCTATCGCCCAGACAACAGCTAGGCACTCCTTATCCGTGGTTGAGTAGTTCGCCTCCGCAGATGACAAAATTCGGCTAGCATAAGCAATAGCTCGTTCGACGCCGTCTTGCCATTGGACGAGGACTGCACCAAGGCCGATGCCATTGGCATCTGTATGCAGTTCAGTGTCGGCTTCTTCATCGAACTGTCCCAGTAAGGGCCGAGTCTGGAGGCGCTGCTGAAGCTCGGAGAAAGCGTGTCTTTGTTCAGGGCCCCACACAAAAGGAACAGCTTATTTTGTCAGACGAGTTAGGCTGTGTATGAAAAATTTTGCACAAAACGTCTCTAATATGCGCACAGGCCCAAAAAAGCCCCGCGCGCGCTGTTATCATTTCGTAGTGCACCCGAGGTCACCGCAGAGGTGCTGGGCTTTTACTCATAGGTTTGACTTCGTGCAGAATCAGTTTTTAACGCGAAGTATTCTTCCCACCTAAAAAACTTACAGCATCTTCCCAAAGGGAACCCTGATGGGATGCGAAGCAGCAGGTTTGCGTACGGGTGGCGTCACGGGTTGAACGGCGCTAACGCGGGTCCTGCGGTGAGCGCTGGGAGATTCGTTTGAAGCGATGGCTGGCGTAGGTCGTGTCGTTGCGCGTCAGGCGGCGGCTGCCGGCGCTGCGGCGAGCGCGCGGCAGGCGAGGGAGAGAGTGACATCAGCGCGCACTGCGAGGGGAGCGTGACGTCAACGCGCAGCTGCGGCGTGACCTACTTGGCACCACTCCATCACCTGCGGCGAGGGGAGCGCGTTGCGGCGCGTTCGTATGGACGCACGGAGGGATAGCGTTACACAGGCTAGTCAAAGAGCTGCTTCACATCTAAGACCTACGCACATCACGTTTGTTGGCAGGTGGTGGGAATGCAGCAACAGCCAATGTCTTTTCTGGGTCCGGCCGAATACCATCGTGGCTAACAAGGTGGCCGAGATGCTTTAGTTCGTGGTAACCAAAATGGCATTTCTCTGGTTTCAGCGATTGGACTGCGGTACGAATTTCAACAAAGACAAATAGAAGTCGCTGCAAGTGCTTCTCAAACGTTTGTGAAATGACAATGGCGTCGTATAAGCAAACAAGGCATGATTCCCACTTAAGACCTGACAGCACTGTATCCATCATCTTCTGGAACGTCGCGGGAGCAGTACACAGGGCGAATGGTAGCATTTCAAATTCGTACAGACCATCAGGAGCTATGAATGCTGTTTTCTCGCGATCGCGTGCATCAACTTCGATCTGCCAGTAACCGCTGTGTAAATCCATGGAGTACAACTACCGAGCATGTCGAAGGCGGTCTAGCGAGTCGTCGATGCGTGGAAGAGGGTAAACGTCTTTCTTCGGAACTTTGTGGAGTTTACTCTAATCGACGCAAAAGCGAGGAGTGTTGTCCAGCTTTACCAGTACAACGTGGGACGCCCATGGACTGGTCGAGCGTTGGATGACGTCGTCGTCGAGTATCTGCTTCACCTGAGGACGTATGATTTCTTTTTCCTTTTGGGATACTCGGTAAGCGTGCTGAAGTACGTGCCGTTCGGTGGGGTCCGTTATGATACGGTGCTTTACGGTTGCTGTTTGCTTTATTTTGGATGGAGACGCGAAACAGTCACTAAACATGCGTAGAATACAGCGGATTGGCTCCTTCTGCGCACATGAAAGCTTCGGATTGACATCGACTGTATTGGCCACCGCGGTGTCACCTTTACCTACTGCAGAAATTAGAGCAATCCTTAAACATGCTTCATCGTCAATGGCTTCGAAGTGAGCGACGGCCGTTCGCTTCGCGAAATGTTGATATTCGCCGCTGAAATTGGTAACTAACAGCTCAGTCATACCATCTTTAATTTGGATTATGCCATGGGCGACGGATATTTGACGCGCCAAGAGCACCGACAAGTTTGCTTCGGCGATGTGGCTACTGCCATGAAGTCTGTCGCTCTGTACAGTCACGAATATGCTGGTTCGCAGTGGAAGTGTAACGGCGTTGCCGACAATGCGAAGCGCTGTCCTCTGCGCATTAGTATCTCTTGGTTGCCGAGCATGGTCGTGTGCAAACGTTACGAGTAAGTCTCGAAGATCAATAACAGCGCCGTGCTCGCGGAGGAAATTCATACCAAGGATAACTTTCCGGGAGCGTTCGGGCAAGACGATGAAAGAAGCGATTAACGTCGACTCACGGATTTGCAGCCTGGTGGTGCATCTCCCGATCGGTGTCCAGAGGTGAACTCCTGCTGTCCGGAGGTTTGGTCCATGCCCCCCAAGGAGTCGTAACCTTCCTTAGTTCAGCAACGAGTTCAGCGCTGATAACCGAGTAGTCGGCGCCAGTGTCGACAAGAGCAGTTACCGGATGGTTGTCGACAAGAATGGTAATGTGAGCAGAAACGGGTTTGTCGTCAATGGAAGGTGTCGTTGAAATGGAATCGTCGGTGATCGGCGGACGGGTCGGAGGAGGATGTTTTAACGATAGCTCAACAGTGGTCCCACCTCCGGAGGCCGCTGTTCCTAGATTCCCCGGTGTGGGCTTGGGCACCTAGGCGATCGTCCCGCAACGTCGGCGAAGGTAGAGTGCTTACCCGGCAAAGTTGAACGTCGAGGAGAAGGAGAGCGGGATGGGCGTCATTGGAGATTCGAAGACTGAAGCCTTGCCAAGCACTCTGCAATAGCGCGGGGTCGTTCACCATCACGGGTCGACGGGCATCCGGCCGAAAGCCAGGCAGGCCCATGTTACGGTAGGAACACTCGCGGTACAAGTGACCTGGCTCACCACAATGGTAGCAAAGTGGTCGATTGTCGGGAGCGCGCCACACACTAGATTTCCGCACATTAAGTCGCGGGTTCTGGTAATGCGGCGGGCCCGAGGAGTACTGCGGCGTCTGCAGGGTGGGGTTCGGGGGGGAATAGCTGACTGCCGGTGCAGGGGTGCGTAAAGCTTCCGCATATATCAGAAGAGGAGCTTCCGTTGGAGGTACCACCATTGGTCGTACGAGTTGCCGTACTTTTCGCGAACGACGTCCGTTGGGGCAGCCACCTGGGGCTGTGGAGGCACTGCGTGAAGCTTTTGCAGCTCCTCGCGTACGATGCTACGTACTAGCTCCGCAGGGTCACTGATGCTCGTGATGTCGGGTGTTGCCAAGGGCGCTGACAGACATGAAAGGTTGTTCGGCCTCTCATACTGCGAAGACCGCTGTCTTAGCATTCGCTCCATCGTTATCGCTTCATGGAAGAACTCCGCCACGGTAGCTGGGGGGTCTCGAACGAGTCCTGCGAACAGCTGTTCTTTTACGCCCCGCATCAGAAAGCGTACCTTCTTGTCCTCCCCTATTACGGGATCAGCTCGCCGGAACAGCCGAGACATCTCAACGAACATGACAACGCTTTCATTTGGTATTTGATTTCGAGAATTGAGGCGACGTTCTGCTTCTTCTTTCCGGTCGGGACTGCCATACGTGCTCCGCAGTTGATCACAAAACTCCGGCCAGGTTGTCAAGGCAGCTTCATGGTTCTCAAACCAAATACACGCCGAATCCTCCAGGTAGAAATAGACATACCGGAGCTTCCGGTGATCGTCCCATTCGTTGGCGACGGCGACTCGCTCATACTGATCCAGCCAGTCTTCAACGTCTTTGTAAGCGTCCCCATGGAAGGGCCATGGGGTTGGCAAGGCGTTCAAAGGCCATGGAGCTGGCGGAGTGGTGGTGTGTTCAGACTGTGATCGCTATTGCCATGCTTCTGGGGCGTTCTGGAAGAGAGCCGAATTGGGGCGGTAGGCCTAATTGCCGCCGACTGCGCTGAAGTTCAGCTGGTTCTTCCAAGGCATCGATGTTGGTGTCGGGATCTTCCTAGTGGTCGCAGTGCATAGACTGCTACCCAGCACCTCCACCAATTATGCCACGATATACCGGAACAGAAACCTGTAACTAACACTACAGCCGAACGTCAGGCCTGTCCGATCAATGCCAATACGACCTCATCGGCCTTCCCGCGAGCACGTCCTCGTCCTCCTTTCAACAGCGGCTCATCCGAGCCTGGCAACAACAGTAGAAACAAAACTAGCCAATCTTATACTAGTGGCAATATATATATATATATATATATATATATATATATATATATATATATATATATATATATATATATATATATATATATATATTGCTACGCTAACGCGACAAGCGGGACGAAAGAAGAAGAGGACGAAGAGCGCTTGTCTCGCGAGCGTATCGGTGTCGGCGCGGCAGCCATTCAACCCTTTTTCCATCAGCGCATCTTTAAATAAACATATTTCATCGTAACAGTTTTTGGTGAGAGGTGCGGGGTACGATAACGGCGCTCCAGACGAACGACGACGCACCGACTGCAGAGGCGCAATACGTGGAGCTTCGCCGAAGTCGACGAATTGCTGGTCTGCCGCCAGCGATGGCTTCTGAAACTAACAACGGCACTACGGCACCTTCCTCCAGTCTCCCGACACCTGCCTTCAGTCGCCCATGGCAACCCTACATCGAGCCACGAACCTTCGAAGGTAAAGCCGGGGAAGATGTGGACGCATGGCTGAGCTTCTACCAACGGGCAAGTCGGTTCAATGGTTGGAATGCCACCGGTCAGCTTAACAATGTCGGCTTCTTCCTGAAGGGAACTGCGTCTGTGTGGTATGAAAACCACGAAGAGAGCTTGACAACGTGGCAGAAGTTCGTCGACGAAATCAGAAAGTGCTTCGGAGATCCAGCGGCCAAAAAGAAGCGCGCCGAGCAAACGCTGATGCAGCGTGCTCAAGTTCCTGGGGGAAACCTGCACGACGTACATTGAGGAAGTGATGAAGTTGTGCAAGGCCGTGGACCCTCGGATGACCGAAGAGGACAAAGTTGGTCACCTTCTAAAAGGGATAGCGGAGGACGTCTACCAGTTCCTCATCGCGAAAGACAGCCTGGAGTCCGTAAGTGACGTCATCCTTCACTGCCGCACATTTGAAGCCTTAAAAGCTCGGCGCATCACACCGAAGTTTGGCCGCTTGGCCAACGTAACGAATGTTGCAAGCGTTGACGTAGCTTCAGCCCCGTCCGACCTCGCGTCAGTTATTCGGCAAGTGGTGCGCGAAGAGCTCGACCGACGTGAAGCGACGTGTCTTCCGTCTCCTCGGGTTCGGGAGCCTTTTTCTCCCTGCGACCCGGGTGTGACGTCCATCAACGCTGCCTCCGTAGATGCCTACAACTTCGCGCCTCGACCAAGAGCACCAAGCCCTGCAATGAACGCCCATCTCGGTTACCAGATCCACGACGGCTTCCCACGCGGATCATCTGCAGTTTCTCAACGGTGGGACGGCCGCGCCATCTATCCTTCTGCTGGGAATTTCAGCATGGCTCGTGAGCGCCCCGTCTGCTTCCAATGTGGCGTCTGCGGCCACGTCGCCCGATTTTGTCCTCATCGGCGTCGAATGTCAGCACCAACGTCTGAGCGACCACGCACTTTCTATCGGCGCAGCAATCACCATGGTGACGGCACAAACTGGACGTCCGACCCTGATAGCAGGACGCCCTATCGGCCGAATTACCGCAGCGACTCACCAGCTTCCGTGCGGAGCTTGACGCCACCGCCTGCACGGCAACACAGGTCTCCATCTCCTCGACGACGTCTCACATCCCCACCGCCGGGAAACTAGGCGGCGCGACCAATGGAGGTGAGGTCGCCAGTCATCTTCAGCTACACCCCCCTATGCCTCCGCCAGTCACCATGCATCACAACAAAATTAGTGTTTTAGTGGACAATGTTGCTACGTCGGCCTTAGTAGACACGGGAGCGAGTGTATCCGTCATCAGCCTAGATTTCAAAACCCAACTAGGTCGTAAAGTAATGTTTCGCTGGGACAACGCTAACACATTCCGTGCAGCAAGTGGACAATTGCTCCGACCTGTTGGTGTGTGCACCCTGAACGTTTATTTCTCTGATAAGCTATATCAAGCCGAATTTGCAGTTCTTGCTGAATCTACTCACGATGTCATTCTTGGCCTCGACTTCCTACAGCAGTGTGGTGCCACGCTTGACTGCGGTACCGGCGAGCTTTTTCTGCCCCCCCTTGCCGACCAACCTCCTACCTATCCACGCACCCTCGCCGTTCTTGACGATGTCGTCCTCCCGGCACATTCCGTATCCAGAGTTCGAGTTGCTGCTGATAGTGTTGACACTGATGCACCTGCTGCTATTGTTGAGCCTGTGTCTCCGACCGTGATGAAGAAAAGTGTGTTTGTACCTCGATGCGTCATCTCTTTGGCCAGCGGAACAACCACACTGTGGGTGTTAAATGTATCTGACCAGTCTGTTGTGCTACCGAGTGGTATGCGGCTTGGATCGTTTGAAGTGGATACCAGCGTCGACATAGCTGCTCTAAATAATGACACATCGCACGAAGCCCGCGCATCTGATATTAGCCCTGGCGTTCCTGAAGACTCGTCGCTTTTCCTGAGTATGGTGAACAAGTCACTGACCTCCGAGAAGCGTCAAATCCTGGTCAGTGTCCTTAGCAAGCATGCTTCATTGTTTGATTTCAGCCAGGAAGCTACCCAAGTGCGCATTCCCAATACGCGAGCTCGTCACAGGATAGACACCGGGTTAGCCCATCCAATAAGGCAGAAGCCTTACCGCGTGTCCGCATCGGGGCGTAAGGTCATCGCTGACCAGGTGGACGACATGCTGGCCAAGGGCGTCATCCAAGATTCTTCAAGCCCTTGGGCTGCGCCGGTCATACTCGTCAAGAAGAAGGATGGATCCTGGAGGTTTTGCGTCGACTACCGGCGCCTCAATTCCGTGACGAAAAAGGATGTGTATCCGCTTCCCCATATCGATGACGTCATTGACTGTCTCCACTCGGCGTCCTACTTCTCATCTGTGGACCTCCGATCGGGCTACTGGCAGATACCGATGCATCCCACTGACAAAGAGAAGACTGCTTTTGTGACACCAGATGGCTTGTTTGAATTCAACGTTATGCCGTTTGGTTTGTGCAACGCGCCCGCAACGTTTGAAAGGTTTATGGACACGGTACTACGCGGCCTGAAATGGGAGATTTGCTTATGCTACCTAGACGACGTCGTAATTTTCGGTCGCACTTTTGCAGAACACAACCATCGACTTGACATTGTTTTGACGTGCCTCGAACAGGCTGCCCTTACCCTGAACTCAAAGAAATGTCAGTTTGGCCAGCGAGAGGCGCTAGTGCTCGGTCATCTAGTGGACAAGCACGGCGTACGCCCGGGCCCACAGAAGGTTTCTGCAGTGAGCAATTTCAAGCAACCGCAGTCGCAACGCGAGCTAAGAAGTTCCTTAGGTCTTTGCTCGTACTTCGGACGTTTTGTACCCAATTTTGCCGACACTGCCTACCCTCTGACCTCATTGCTACGCAAGGACAAGCCTTTCACCTCGACAACGGATTGCGACTCTTCGTTTCAGCAGCTAAAGTTCTTGCTCTCTTCCGGACCCATACTCCGCCATTTTGACCCTTCCGCCACAACGGAAGTACACACCGACGCAAGTGGAATCGGTGTCGGTGCCGTCCTCATCCAGCGTTTTGGTGACGCGGAGCATGCTATTGCCTACGCCAGCCGTTCCTTGAGCAAGGCCGAACAGAATTACACGGTCACAGAGCAAGAGTGTCTAGCTGTGGTTTTTGCTGTTCAGAAGTTCCGTCCATATCTCTACGGCCATCACTTCACGATTGTTACTGATCATCATTCACTATGTTGGTTAGTTGGTCTCCGTGACCCGTCTGGTCGCCTCGCACGCTGGGCGCTACGATTGCAGGAATTTGACTTTGCGGTCCGTTACAAGGGTGGACGCCAGCATGCAGACGCCGACTGTCTTTCGCGGCTCCTGCTACCAACAACTGCTTGTGACGCGACAATTTTGATGAATTTTTAGCCGCCATCGACGATACACTTTTTCCCGATCTTGCCACCTTCCGCAAAGAACAGCGCGACGACCGCAGATTGGATGCCCTCTTCGATTCAGCTGCACAGCCGACAGGCAACAATGGCTGTGTTGTCCAAGATGATCTGCTCTATAAAAAAGAATTACGCAGCTGACGGTGCACGCCTACTATTAGTGGTCCCCACGAATTTGCGACGACACGTGCTCCGTGCTATGCACGATGACGCGACCGCTGCGCACATGGGTTTCGCCAAGACGTATCACCGCATTCAAGGTAGATTCTACTGGCCTAGAATGCGAAGGACCATAGAAAAGTATGTGGCCAGTTGTGACAAATGCCAACAATTCAAGCGCCCCAACACTGCCCCGGTTGGACTCATTCACCCTCTGACACCACCCTCAACTCCTTTCGAAATGGTGGGAGTGGATCTCGTCGGCCCTTTCCCGCGCTCATCAAACAACAACCGTTGGGTCATCGTTTGTGTAGACCACCTGACGCGTTATGCGGAGACCCAAGCAATGCCAACAGCCACGGCAATCGATGTTTCAAGCTTCCTCCTGTCTTCAGTCATACTGCGCCATGGACCACCTCGTATTATTGTGAGTGATCGGGGTCGCCAGTTCGTTGCCGACGTAGTCGAAGAGCTCTTACGTCTCTGTGATTGTCGATTTCGCCATGCGACCTCCTATCACCCGCAGACAAATGGTCTCGTCGAGCGCACGAACAGAACGCTGACCAATATGCTTTCTATGTATGTCCATTCAAGGCACAAGAATTGGGATGACATTCTCCCCTTTATGACATACGCTTACAACACGGCGAGGCATGAAGCCACTGGCTACAGCCTTTTCTATCTCCTTTATGTTAGACCAACCCGCAGCTTCCTTGACACGATTCTGCCTTTTAATACTCATGCAGACCCTTCTATTGCACAGACTCTCTGCCGAGCAGGGGAAGCGCGGCGTGTAGCTCCGTACGTTGGCATCCCAGGACCGTTCCAAGATCACGTACGATTCAAGGCACAAGGATGTGTCTTACGACAAAGGCGACATAGTTTGGCTCTGGACGCCGCTTCGCAAGCGTGGCTTGTGTCAGAAGTTTCTAGCACGTTACACCGGCCCTTTCGTCATCGTCGATCGCCTCAGTGACCTGACATATTCGACAGCTCGTCTCCTACATCACGGCTACCGTTCTCGGCAGACGCAACTTGTTCACGTCGCCCGCCTAAAGCGCTGTCATTCGCGTGACTCCGCGTTCACGTAGCTGTTACTCGCCCGGCGGGCTTCGTCTGTGGAGGGAGGAGTGCTACGCTAACGCGACAAGCGGGACGAAAGAAGAAGAGGACGAAGAGCGCTTGTCTCGAGAGCGTATCGGTGTCGGCGCGGCAGCCATTGAACACTTTTTCCATCAGCGCATCTTTAAATAAACATATTTCATCGTAACAATATATATATCAGGCAAGCATTTTCAGTGGATCCAGTGTTTAATAAAAATTGGCTTGAGCGGACGAACGTACAAAAACTTTTATTAGTTCCACTAATAAAAGTTATTGTACGTTCGTCCGCTCAAGCCAATTTATATATATATATATATATATATATATATATATATATATATATATATATATATATACATATATATATATATATATATAGGGAGTGCTTTCGAGTGTGAGTAGGCGTGAGTATCAACGTGACTGAGTGCCCACGAGTGTGAGTAGACGTGCGTATGAACGTGAGTGAGTACTCATGGCTCAAGAAAGTGTGGCTTTTCCTTTTTTCCTTGAAGGGAAAAGACACACCCTTTTGGACTGTCGGTAGTGTCTTTTTTTTTAGCAAAAAAAAAGTCTTTTTTTGCTCTTAATACCACACCCTTTCCGATCACTTCTTGAAGGTATAGATCGGTGACCAATATCTTCATTTCAGTTGTGTAGTAGCGATCACTTAGCGTTCACTTCAACGTTCACTTTTGCTGCATACTCAGCAGTCAGATTATTACTTGGGCCAAGAGATTCTAGCTGTGTAAACTGTGTATGTGAACTATACCTAGGAACAGAACAAGCCTGAAATATTTTCTTCGACCTATAAAAAAATACATAATACCTATGGTATGTGATCACGGCCGAGAATTAAACATTCGCGTCTACCCTGTAGACACAACGCGATATTGCTTAATTGTGACGCATTCAAAGCGAGAAGGCAGGGTGATAAACATGTACAATTGTACGCATCCCGACTGCTTGCGTAACAAATTTAGCAAAACTAAATTGCTGTCACTACGCGAAGTATCTGTCGGTGTAGCGCACGTTTCGTTTCAGATTCCACACCATGTACTCAGAGATGAACATAACCGGGCAAGTGCCCACATTGCTAATGGCAGGATAAGACCCTTGTCATAAAGCTACGCTATTCAACTCGGGCTGTGAAACACATCGGGCTGTGAAACACCATAATCGATTACGAACGCACAACGAAAAGTGCAGAAGTAACAAACCAGTGAAGAAAGTTTGCAATCTCTATGTCGGCAGTCCCTTCGATATCTAGAGCATTGATGCTTATTGAGCTCCAATGCGCTCGATTGTATCATGAGTAACCTGAGAACACATAACTCTATCTCAACGTTGAGTTCTATCGTGCGAGTTTCGCGCTGTTTCTTGAATGCCGAAAGGCTATCTTGTTTCAACAGCGGGATTCACGGTTACGGTGCACCGGTTAGACCACCTCTGTAGGCTTAAAATACCCGGGAGCTGAGCCGAAGAAACGCGTTCAGCTCCGAGGAACGAACATCATGCATCAGGGCTTATCTCAAGCATACTAAAATGCGAAGGAGTAAATATAGCCCATGTGGTTTTTGAACCAGTTCCCTTTTCTATCGACACATTACATTGCGCTACTTTCCAGGGCTGCTATCGATGTCATTCCAAAACTTTTTTCACAATGTTTTGTATAACTATTGAATTGATTTAGCCGTAACGTGTCAAAAGTGAGGCCAGGAGGGGTGGTGGTGCTCTACGAGTTGCGATATTAGGTTTGTTTGTCCGAGTGCACACACACACACACACACACACACATATATATATATATATATATATATATATATATATATACATATGTGAAAGAAAGTCACAGTGAAAAAAAATTCCCCATCTCCCGCTAAAGGGAACCATGTGTGGATGCGCAGCAGCGGGGCGATAATTAGCTCGAGCGGGAGGAACGGCGGTGGTCCGGGCGCTCATCGCGGCGCTTAGCAGGAGAGAGAATGAGGCGCGCGCGCTCCGTCATTTTCATACCGCGGAACTACCGTGGCGCCCCCCAGCGGAGTATGCAACTGTCGCACCACCTGTCGTTTGCGCCGCTCCGTAGAGGATTCCTAGAGGAAAGTGCGGGGAAGGCATAGGAGAGGAGAGAGAGGGGACGTGCATGCGCTGTGGGAGGTGTGGGACGCGTGAGCCGCTCCAAAGAGTAGATGATTGCAACAGGAGAGAGGGGGGAGAGGACGCGCATGCGCTGTGGGACGCCGGAGCCGCTCCGTAGAGTAGAGTATTCCTAGAGGAGAGGACGCGCATGCGCCGCTCCGTAGAGTAGATGATTCCTAGAGTAGAGGAAGGGGGTGAGCGTAGGAGAGCACGCGCATGCGCTGTGGGACGCGGGGGCCGCTCCGTAGAGTAGACGATTCCTAGAGGAGATAAAGGGTGTGAGCTTAGGAGAGAGAGGGGGGAGGGGACGCGCATGCGCTGTGGTGGTGTGGGACGCGGGAAGGAGGGACGGACTAAGCCCCCTCCAAACACATGCAAGCAAGATTAAGGAATGGGGTCAACCTGGGCGACAGACACCACCTGCCTAGCAATTGCTAAGCAGCCTATCTGTTCTCTCAGCCATGACTCAAGGAATGGGGTCAACCTGGGCGACAGACACCACCTGCCTCGCCCTTCCTAAGCAGCCTCTCTGTGCTCTCGGCCATGACTCTGATGACTGTGTTAGGGTTGACGGCCTACATATTATTACAGTGTTCTGGTTCACATAATGGGTGCTTCCCTACTTCATGACAGTGGCCGGACGCGGGACGCGGGACGGGGGACGCGGGACAGACAGAGCCCCAAGCATAAGATGCTCCGCATCTAAAAAATTCCCCATCTCCCGCTGAAGGGAACCATGTGTGGATGCGAAGCAGCGGGGAGATAATTATTTTGAGCGGGAGGAACGTCGCCGCTCTCATTTCACGGCAGTGGTCCGGGCGCTCATCGCCGCGCTGCACAGGAGAGAGAATGAGGCGCGCGCGCTCCGTCATTTTCATACCGCGGAACTACCATGGCGCCCCCCAGCGGAGTATGCAGCTGTCGCACCACCTGTCGTGCGCACCGCTCCGTAGAGGATTCCTAGAGGAAAGGACGGGGGGGGACCGTAGGAGAAGAGAGAGAGGGGCAGGGGACGTGCATGCGCTGTGGGGGTGTGGGACGCGGGAGCCGCTCCGTAGAGTAGATGATTCATAGAGGAGAGAGGGGGGAGAGGACGCGCATGCGCTGTGGGGATGTGGGACGCGGGCGCCGCTCCGTAGAGTAGATGATTCCTAGAGTAGAGGAAGGGGGGTGAGCGTAGGGGAGGGTACGCGAATGCGCTGTGGGGGGGTGTGGGACGCGGGGGGCCGCTCCGTAGAGTAGAGGATTCCTAGAGGAGAGAAAGGGGGGTGAGCGTAGCAGAGAGAGCGGGAGGGGACGCGCATGCGCTGTGGTGGTCTGGGACGCGGGAAGGAGGGATGGACTAAGCCCCCCTCCAAACAAATGCAAGCAAAAAATTAAGGAATGGGGTCAACCTGGGCAACAGACACCACCTGCCTAGCCATTGATAAGCAGCCTGTCTGTGCTCTCGACCATGACTCAAGGAATGGGGTCAACCTGGGCGACAGACACCACCTGCCTAGCTATTGCTAAGCAGCCTCTCTGTGCTCTCGGCCATGACTCGGATGACTGTGATAGGGTTGAGGGCCTTCATATTACTAGTGTTCTGGTTCGCATAATGGGTGCTTCCCTACTTCATGAAAGTGGCCGGACGGGGGATGCGGGACGGGGGGACGCCGGACGGACATAGCCCCGAGCATAACATGCTTCGCATCTAAAAGCTTCCCCATCTCCCACTAAAGTGGGGATGCGAAGCAGTTAGCTTAAGCGGGAGAAACGTCGCCGCTCTCGTTTCGCGGCAACCGCGGCGCCCCCCAGCGGAGTATGGAGATGTCGCAACACCTGTCGTGCGCGCCGCTCCGTAGAGCATTCCTGGAGGAGAGAACGGGGGACATAGGAGAGGAGAGAGAGGGGACACGCATGCGCTGTGGGGTTGTGGGACGCGGGAGCCGCTCCACAGAGTAGAGGATTCCTAGAGGAGAGAGGACGCGCATGCGATGTGGGGATGTGGGACGCGGGCGCCGCTCCGTAGAGCAGAGGATTCCTGGAGTATAGAAAGCGACTGAGCGTAGGAGAGGAGAGATAGGGGGAGGGGACGCGCATCCGCGGTCGGGGTGTGGGACGCTCCGTAGAGTAGAGGATTCCTAGAGGAGAAAGGGGTGAGCTTTGGAGAGGGAACGCGCTGTGGGGGTGTAGGACGCGGGCGCCGCTCTGTAGAGTAGAGTATTCCTAGAGGAGCGAAAGGGGGGTGAGTGTAGGAGAGGAGAGAGAAAGGGGGGAGGGGATGCGCATGCGCTGTGGTGGTGTGGCATGCGGGACGCGGGAAGGAGGGACGGACTAAGTGGTACATGTAGTTCGGGTTTAAATACAGATTCCCGCGTTACATACACAGATACACATACCGTCATGATTCGTTGGAACGGGGCAAGCGGAGGGACCAGAAGAACAAACGCAAGAAATGTCAGGGGGGAGAGGGTCAGACATGCGTACAGGGCCACAATTTGTTGGAACTGAACAACAGGCGGTGCCAGAGCACACAAACAAACAATCAATAAATAACAAATAAAAGGGCTTAAGAAGCGAGGCCACGTGTACGATCCAAGGCAAAAAAAGAATAGTAAGGACGTGATTATCCGTCTAAAAGGGGATATCCATTCGCTTCGGGACGAAAGGGGAAAATGGTCATGGACGCCGGATGTGAACGCACAGTGCGTGTTTCTTTGTTCGGCATGTTGTCTTCTAAATGTGCGTCAAAAGTCGTTAAGTGCGTGCCCACCCGCGTTCCTGAGGGGATGGGATTCGGTGTGGCTATTGAAGTCGACCGCTCTCCTCGGAGGCTTTGCAGGCTCTGGCGGCAATCATCACAGACTGCCCGCAAAGTGAAGGATGCGGCTCGCCCGTGTACAATATCGTGAACAGATGTAGTATAAGCGGCATGCGTGAGTATACGAGACACTTTTTTCAGCAAATTAAACTTTCCGTGCATATATACATATATATATATATTGTGAGTGCACGGTCATACAATATATATATATATATATATATATATATATATATATATATATATATATATATATATATATATATATATATATATATATATATATATATATACGCACACATACAAAACAACAGCCTATGTCAAAGCGAACGCCCAAGGCCTACAAGGTTACAATATCTGATAGGAATCTGTACACGGAGGAAGGAGGACGCACGTTCTTTCACACAGGAATGCAATAAAATAAAGAAAACAATGCTCATGAAGGAACTTTCGAGGCCTCGATCACCTAACTGCCTGCGGAATTCGATTTTTCAGGTTCGTTGTAGGCTAAGCACTATAGTCGGCCTAAGCTTTCATTCATGCCACCAGAGACACTGTTGAACTTGTGGATGAGAAACGATTCACAAGCTTCCCGGTCACAATGTGTTTTCAAATGGGATTGAAGCACCACCGCAGAAAAGGTGTGGAAGGGGTGGCCCAGATTATTAACATGTTTGGAGAGAGGAAGGTGCGGTAGGGCCTTTACGTGTGCTCTGTGGTTGTTGATTCTCATCCTATATATATATATATATATATATATATATGCTCATACGGCCAGTAAATTTACACCTCCTCGCACTGCCCCATTAAAAGCTGTGCAACGCCCCGGAGAACGACCGTTATTTCTTTGCGGCCCATTTCCGTTTGATTTCCGATACCATTGCGCCCTCGTAATGTCCAAGATGTCACAATTACTCAGCGCATTTGTGAAGAGACGCACCGTACACACAGCGTCGCCATGGGTAAATATTCGGCCTGCTTTCTGTAGCATAAAATCTCTGCACAACGATTTCCTAGCGTAGCTAAATTCCAATAAAGCGGCTCAATTACTCTAAATAAACTATAGACGCCGAATCTCCACTGCAGGGAAGTATCACGACAGACGAAATCAATAAGGCATGCACTTTCTGTTTCATCCGTCTCTTTCTTCTGGCGGTCGTCTGGCGTCTAGTTAATTGACAGTAATGTAACGACAAGCCCAGCTATTAGTTCGGCTCAATTACACCGAGATCGTGAATCTTCACTTGTCAATCGCTTTCATTTTTTTTCAGAATTTCCGTACCTTCCAACAGTCGCTTCGGTTACAGAAATTATTTAGCAGTATCTTTCAAAGGCATATCTGAAGCAAGCATGTATGTCGACGCGGAAGGCATGAGGCGGCGAGGCGTGTTCACGCCACTAAACAGTTTTAGTACACTTAGGGTTACGAGCCGCCCCGCAATTTCACGGTTCTGTCCCGAATTTTCATATAGTACGTGAAGTGCCGCATTGTCCCTGTCCGGACAGCTATATTACCTGCAATAGTGCTGGACCATACAGTTAGAAATGTATAAGTGAACGAACGCACACCCAACAACGCGCGTCACACTACGGAACACGAAGTTAGCACGAATCGCACGCAAGAAGCAAGGTTGCGGTGGCTAGCGGTGGCTGCGATGGTCTTTAGCCACTTTAGCTGAACTTCCGTGTGAAGTGCGTCAACTTTTAGGAGTACATCCTCCAGGAAGATGAAGTGTTGCGAACAGTGCGTAAGCAGCTGTAGTGCCACTTCAAGCGACCACAACAATAAAGAAATGCCTTTGTCTGGAAGATACCGCAATAAAGAAAACTGATTTCTCCAACTCCCTGCATTAGTTTATGTCACCTCCTCCCCTGTCCTGTCTTCCTTCATTGAAGAGTTGGTAACCCTAAGTACACTCTACTGCTAGGATGCGTACGTGAACGACTTCGAACGTGTAGTAGTCCGCATCGCATTAGCGCACTTCAAATCACCCGCCTGAAACGACACTATAGCAGCAGCACGAAAGTAGCGGGAGCCACAGCAGCAACAACGGCAATTGAAGCTTGTAGCAGTGGATGTTTGTGCTGGCCGGGTTCAACTGGGCGCCACTAGATGGCACCATCTATTTAGCCTAACCCGGCGAAAAAGCAACTTTTGAACCACTCGCGTCATTCCCCATAGTAATGACACGTGGTTCTTTTAGGGACGGAGCTCCTTAAGCCGTGGGTCGTGCATCCTCGATGTATGTATTTGTAGGTAGCCACCTCTCGTTTAGTTCTTGGAATGTCTGCTAGATGGCGGTAGTTGTATATGATGAATATATTTAGGGGCGAAGCTCCTTATGGCATCACCTCGGCGGTCCTCGGTTGGCCATGCATTCTGAGCAGCCAGTAGGCACTGGATTTCGACCTCCAAGGTAGTGCCTGTGTGAGATGTCTCCTGTGCGTGATTAAACAATAAAAAAATTCACAACGTACATGTAAAATTAAAGTGAGCTGCGAGTCGCCATGACTCTCATCGACCCTTTAGTATAAATGCGCCCGATCTCACGTCTTTGATGATGTACTGCGCAGAATTCGCGCAAGATTACCGGTTTACCGACGCACCTCCAAAGCTTCGCCCACTCATCATCATTCACTCCGTGGATATGGTGTCTTCATCTCCAGTTCTCGTCTCGTTTCCGAGAGGGCGCTGTCCTCTGGACATGCGTACAATATGGCGGTTGGGTGAAGGTACGCTAGACGGCGTTGGCGGTGCAGCTGCTCTCCGATTGCGCGGACCACCGTACGAGTGCGCTTGCCGGATCGTGCTGCTTGGCGGACCATGAAGAACGACCGGTCGTTGAAGTTTGAATAAAATTTCACACACACTATCGCTTTGATTACTGCTGGGCGAAACCACTGAAGATTTCACGGTGTAACCATGATTGCTTCAGTCACCATAACTCTCATCGACCCTTTAGTATAAACGCGCCCGATCTCACGTCGGTTATGATGTACCGGGCGGAATTCACGGAAGATTCACGGTTTACCGATTAACCTCCGCAGCTTCGCCCACTCATCATCATTCACTCCGTGGATATGCTGTGTTTTTTTTCTATGAATCAAACAGAAACGGACAAGCTGCATTTTATTACATGTTGTAATGTACGGAACGTTCTTCTTTTACTGTAGCTGGTTTGATTAGCAATGATTAATTGTAGGTGGACGCTGTGACGTCACTGGGATCATTTCCTAGATGTCCCACTCGTAGCGCATGTGGTGTCGTACATTCACCTTAATTTCTTGATTAGTAGAGCCCTGCTGTTGATAATATTGCCGCTTTAGACATTCCATAACATTGATCTTTCACTCGGACGCAAATTGTTATTTGCCTTTAGTGTCCTTTTAAGGCACCTTCCAGTCTGACCGACATATTCACTGTGTCAAGATAGCGGTATACAACAGACTATATATTCTTCAAATTTATTTATTTATTTTATTTATTTATTTGAAGATACTGCTGTATCATGTTTCAGACATTACAGGAGTGGGGACAAGAAACGCACAAAGAAACAACATAGAATAAAACTTCAAGATACATAATTGGACACTGTTTTTACAAACTGTGCATGTGGTAGTCGTCTCATAAAACTGCCAAGACCATTCCAAGTGTCACATGTGCACGGGAAGAAAGGGTATTTATAACAATCAATAAAACATCTCAATGGCACAGCGTTCAGCGGATTGTATCGGCGCGTCACAGGGGTAGTATGACTGGTGAAAGAAATGGGTGTAGCTATGCGGACAGATTTGTGTACGATATTATGTAACATGATAAGCCGATCACATATACGTCGGTGTTCTAAGCGATTCAGCGATAAAACGTGGTAGTGCTCTGAAGGAGAGAAGTTGCGGTTTTAGCGATTAAAAATCTATCTGAAAGCTTTTCACTGGACGGACTCAACTTTATCTTTGTCGTTTGCAAGACGCGGTGACCATGCAACTGACGCATATTCAAGAAGAGGCCTGACCAGTGACTTATAGGCTATAAGCTTGCATTCATTTGTGGCACCCTTTAAGGTTCTTCTTAAGTAACCCAATTTCTTAAGCGATTTTGCAGAAATAAGGTCAATGTGTTTGTGCCATTTTAAGTTTGGAGAGAATACAACACCAAGGTACTTGAATTCCTGGACGTTTCCTAGTGAATGATCGCGATTAACATACCTAAATTGCAATAGTTCCTTTTTATTTGTAAAAGCCATTTTCATGATTTTCTGAAAATTAAGCTCCATTTGCCAAGCTCTGCTCGAGTTGCAAAAAGAAGAAAACACATTATTTAACAAAACCTGATCAATGAAGCTACGCACATTCGAATACAAAACACAGTCATCAGCGTATAGACGTAGTTTAACTGGAGTGTTAGTGACAAGTTTAACGACATCATTAATGTAAATTATGAGTAAAAGGGGTCCCAAAACAGAGCCTTGTGGAACACCTGAGGAAATATGAGCTGATGATGACTGCAGGTGGTTGTAGCGAACAAACTGACCCCTCAGGTGCAAATAATTCGTAATTCAGCCAAGTAATTTGTCAGCATATAGGCCTGTGAGAAAGTTGCGAAGTTTGAGGAGTTTTTATGGCATACATTGTCGAAAGCTTTGGAATAATCAATAAAGATGGCGTTGGTCTGTTCATGATTTTTAAATGATGAGGCGATGTCACACGTGAATTCGATCAGCTGTGTAACCGTGGAAAACCACTGTGAAAACCATGCTGATGCTGTGAAAGGATATCGTTGTCAGTTAGGTATTGAATAATGTGCTTGTGGATGATGTACTCCAGTAGCTCGCAGCACGTAGATAATAATGAAATTGGTCTATAGTTAGAATGATTTCTTTTTTACCCTATTTGAAGATAAGAACGACATTGGCGGCCTTCCAAATTCGCGGAACCCGTTCGGAGTGAAGTGATTTATTAGATATAATTATAACGTACCGTGCACACCATTCAGATTACCTTTTTCATAAAAAGCGTTGGGCATATCATGTGGACCGGCACGCTTAGTAATGTCTGTGTTTAGTAAGAGATTGTGAATTCCAGAGCAACTCAACTCAATATCTGAAATAGGTACCGATGCAGAGGGAGGGGGGGGGGGGGGGCAAAAGAAGGGACAGTGCTGTTATCAGTGGTAAACAGAGACTTGAAATAACTATTGAAGGCTTCTGAGATCGTCTGAGCGTCCGATCAGGTTTCGTTTTCAATAATCAATGAGGGAGGGCTGGTTGAAAAGGGAATAATTGTCTTCTAAAACTTGGTCGGATTTTCCCTAATGAATGTTGACAATGTGTTATTGTATAGAAGTCTCTGGCTTGATCCGTTTTATTTTTTAGTGTTGTTTTTAGCGTACACAAAAGGAAATCATAGTTTAGCTTGGTGCGACATCTGCGACGTAGTCGCTTTATACGGCGAATAAACTCTATTATCTCTCATTGTGATCTGAAAGACATTCTTCTACTTCACACTCAAAGTCATCATTCAATAGGTCAACCTTAACAAAAACAAGGTCCAGGACTGAACAACCTCTAGTGGCTTTGTGAACAACTTGAGTAAAATCATGGGATACAGCGAAGTCAATTAAAGAAATACAGAGAACCATGTCACGGCCGGTTGTGGTGAGGGACTCCCAGTTAATGTGGGGCGCATTAAAATACCCGCAGATGATCAGTTTGCCGTCGTGAAGTCTGTGCTTTACGATATAGTCAGAGACAGCCGATAGGCAATTGTCATCTTCATTTGGTGGCCGGTATATAGCGCCAATCGCTACAAACACACTGCATACCTTAATCTTACAACAGACAGACTCTGTTTCAAGGAGGTCAGGCAGAGTCGCGTACTCATGCCATTTTTGATAAAATGCGCCACGCCACAACCGCGACCACACGACCTGTCGTATCGAATAACTGAGTAAACAGAGGGCAGAAATTCATTTTCAGATATAGATTCATTAATCCAGGTTTCAGTGACACATATAACTGACGCATTATTACACTCAACCAGGCAACTGAAGTCGACAAACTTGTTTACAAGACTGCGGGCGTTCAAACACAAAAGCGTTAGGTTTTCTGATTCATTGTGCCTGGTGTCAGTTCATTGCTTTCTTTGCTTTTTTTTTGTTCTTATCGCTGTTATCATGCGCTGGGATTCTCTCGTCTCGCGCATCATCCCAAATGAACAGTTCTTCGCCAACATTTATCTTGTTAGAGATTAGCGTGACCTCCTGACCCGCCCTCCGTAGTTCTACAGTGCTTTCACACAGTTTCTTGCGTATCTGCCTTGCAGAAGGGGAATAGTCTTCTGATACAGAGTAGTTGCTGCGTTTTAGTCCAAAACAATTTTTAGTAGCCTTAGTTTCTTACGGTGATCGAACAGCTTGATAATAGTTGGTCGATGCCTGTGAGGTTGTTGCGACCCAATATGTGAATTATTTCTGCCGAAACGACTTTTATGCCAAGTTTATCAGCAAACACATCTTTCAACACAAGGTGTGATAGTTCTTCATACGTTTCGTTTGGTTTTTCAGATATACCAAAAACAATTAAGTTGTTGCGTCTGCTGTAATCTTCTAGGTCGACAAGCTTTCTTTCTAGAACTGCAACTCGTGAATGTAGGTCACGGGTTAAGTTCTTGATTTCATTTATCGCAGATGTAGCTTCGTCCACTTTCTGCAGTTTAGCCTCAATATCCCCCCAACCTTCCTTAAATATATTTCTGGTCCTATAGCAGTTCAGCTAGAACCTGCTGAGCGGTAGGCCCTGGATTAGACTCGACGTCACCACCTAGCATAAGAAGCGACAACACGAGGTCACGGGCAATAAAGTACATTCCAATCAGTCTGCGTGGGCACGGCAGTTGGCCAAAGCTAGGGTCATAGGATTATTTCGTTTCTATCCTGCATGAAAAACAGCAACGGATTTCACATGGTGTCCACTGGACGCCAGCCGACGTGCCCGCTGAAGAAATCCGATGAAAGCAGAGCGTTTATATCTCATGTCGATGTTATCGATGAAGTTGCATACGGGTGTCCCCAGTCGTCGTTCAGATTCAGAAATTCCTCTGCGCAGTCTCCATGCTGGTTAGCTCGTGGAACAGGGGTTGATTCCGTGTTCGCTGTGCTAGCTTCCGTAGTCGAGCCCAACAAAGCAAACTTCACGAAAAACAGGAACGGATTTGACATGGTGCCCACTGACATGGTGCCCACAAATGGGACGAAGCTATCTTTATGCTTGATGATGCACACTTTTCGGGGTGTTGCATCAGAATTCACCTGAAGGCACCTTTTCAAAAGCTTTTCGGGACCTGAAAAACATTTGGCAGGAAAATAAAAAGCCAGTTGAAAGTTCAGCTCTCTGTGTGTCTGATCTTTGTTCGTCCTCGTTGCATGTTCTGTGAAACATTGAAACCCGTAAGTTTGTGTCTTTCATAGTACTCTCTCACGCATTCCAGACTTTTCACGTGCACTTAAGAGCAAGAATTTTGCAAAGGATGACTAATGAATATATCGCCACGTGCGTGGCGCAAGAAAGACAACACAAATGCGCGTATGCTGTGTACAGAAGGTTGAAAGAGCAACGAAGAACTCGCTGGAGAGTTGCGCTAAAGACCAACCTGCTGCTGTTCTCTCGGTCACTCTCTTACAATCTGTGCCTTGACGTTGCGACAATATTATAAATTGTGACTACCTCAGCACGTTGCCTTTGAAGGAACCGAGGGCCCGTGAACCGCTTTGAAACCTAGGAAAAAAATTCGCGTTGCCCCTGATCCATTCGCCAAACACGGATTGAATACCAAAGCCATCGTGCGCGATTATATAACTGCGCAATTCATATCGCACGAACAGCGCTTTGCTTTCTTTATCACTTTTTCTGTAAGCGAAGGCCGCAAAGGCCAAGTTAGCACACAGCTTCGCACTTCAGAGGCCACTGGATATTTTTAGCTAGCTTTTCGACCAAGGCCACCTTCGCGTGAGACATACAAGGCTTTCGCCCTAATAAATGATGAGTTTGTGACGGCGTTTTCACCCTCGCGAATAAAGTGTATTTTGCATGATCTAATCTACGTTTCTTCTTTTAGTTACTGTGAGACCTCGGTGACACGATTAGAGCTCATACGAATGTCGGGGTGATACGAATTTTATTTTCGTCCCGGCCAAGGCCCATTGGCCTGCAATATAATGGAGTACGGTTGTTGCGAACCGATTTTCACCCCGCGACATTTGATCCGAACGTACGCTACCACCCAGGTACGAAGAGGGGTCGCTGAAGATGCGCCGAACACGCTCGAGCGCGGGAACGCAAACGCGGGCATGCGCGCCGCATCGGCAAATCGTCAGAAGCACGGTGTAAGAAAAATATTATTTTTGTGGTCAGAAGAAACCTTCAGAGGCGCGTCACGGCCTCCGAGATTGTGTGGCGAATCTTTGAGGCTCTAATGGGCCTCTGTGAGCCTTTGAATTTACATTGCAGAGGGCATTGGCGCCGTGCTTTTTTTTGTTTTTTTTTTAACGCGTCGACACGGGCTGCTGTCGTGCTGTGTTTACACGTGCCTGCCTCGGTGACACGATCACAGCTCATACCAATTTCGGGGTGATACGAATTTTCTTTTCGTCCCGGCCAAGGCCCATTGGCCTTGGACGGACGAACATCGGACATCCTATGACCGGTGGACGAGGACCGAGAGAAGTTGAGAACAGTCTTGGCGAAGGCGTGAGACCTCACAGCATTTAACATGTGTGATTGTTGAGGTCGCACTTGTGAGGGCACGACCGTAAATCTCCCAAAAAACATCCACAACACTTCCGCGATAACAATATCATAACATAGGTCCGTGGTTCTGAAATTTTGTGGCCTTGATCTATGACGTCCAAGCGCTTCTTTTGTTGCTTTCGCCGCAGTACTTCAGTGTCATGTGAGAGAGCATACCAAACTTTCGAAGGGGCTACTGATGTCGCGTGCCACAATGCATCTGGTTCATTAATTCAACACGCGCGTATGGGTGTATACTGAAGAGTGCTGCTATGATTGGCGACATCTGACAACTTGACTGAAAATCATTCAGAGTTCTCCCTGAAGTTGCTGCGACCATGAAAAACAATAAATGAAAACGTACGCCCGCTTTATCTTGTCGCATGCTAATTTTGCATGCTTTCTGGTGATACGAATTTCGGATGATACGAATATTTTTCGTGGTCCCTTGAGATTCGTATCATGGAGGTTTCACTGTATTAGGCTTGAACATGGACGAAGGAAAATAAATAGGGGGAGCGTCGTGTGGCATTACAAGTCACGTTTCCCGTTTAATGAGGCATATAGGATTTTCGCCTTTATTTCATATGGAGTACACCGATTCATTGTGGTAGATACACATTTGTTCGCGTACTACAGACGTCCACGTTCCGGCATCAACTCGCCATGTTTCAAAACCGTCATAATTCAAGGATTAACGGGTCCGCTGGTGAGGCGCACAAAAACCACAATGTGGCACAATGCCAATCTCGGCTGTGATGCTGTGCTTCTTTCTCTTCTACGTCGCTGGCTTTTCCCAATGTTCACCCAACATACACAAGCGTTCAATGCCGCGTTCAACGCAAGTATGGTAGAGCTGCGCGCAAGCGTAATGCGCTATTTATGACGAAGTTTAAGTGCACTACAAAGCAATAATCATTATGTGAAGTGGCAGCGCTTGAACTTTAACTTGATTGAGTGCCTACGAGTGTGAGTGCACGTGAGTGCGAACGTGAGTGCTTATGAGTCTGAGAAGGCGTGAGTATGAACCTGAGAGTGCCTATGAGTGTGAGTAGGCGTTAGTATGAACTTGAGTCCGCATCAGTGGATGTGAGTGGGCGTGAGTATGAACGCGAGTGAGTGCCTGTGAGTGTGAGTAGGTGGAAATACGATCATGATTGACTACCAATGGCTTTTGCCTGAGTATGAACGTGAGTGAGTACGTATGAGTGCGAGCACACATTAGTGTGAACGTGAGTCATGTTTGAAAAAAACCGCGAAAAGAACACCTCACGCAGGCACGAAGGTGACAGGACGATGTGCTTGAACGTGAATGTGAGTGAGTGCGTACGAGTGTGAGTACACGTGTGTACTAACGTGAGTCAGTGCTTATGAGTGGGAGTAGGCGTGAGCACGAATGTGAGTGAGTACCTATGAGTGTGAGTAGGCGTGAGTACGAGCGTGAGTGAGCGCCAATGAGTGTGTGTAATCGCGAGTACGGGCGTGAGTGCCTGTGAGTGTGAGTACACGTGAGTAGGAACGTGAGTGAGTCCCAATGACTGTGAGCAGGCGTGAGTATTAACATGAGTTCTTATCGGTGTGAGGTGTGAGTACGAAAGTGAGTGCCTGTAAGTGTGAGTAGGTGTGAGTATGAGAGTGAGTGCCTATGAGTGTGAGTAGGCGTGAGTATTAACATGACTAAGTGCCTACGAGTGAGTATAGGTGGGTATGAACGTGAGTCAGTGCCTATGAGTGTAAGTGGGCGTGAGTGTGAACGTGAGTGAATGCTTATGTCTGTGAGTAGGCGTGAGTATGAATGTAAGTGAGTGCCTATGAGTGTGAATGGTCGTGAGTGTGAACGTGAGTGAGTGCCTATGAGGGTGAGTGAACGTGAGTGTGACGGTGAGTGAATGCCAATGAGTGTGAGTAGCCGTGAGTGTAAAGGTGAGTGAGTACTGATGAATGTGAGGGGACGTGAGTGTGAACGTGCGTGAGTGCCTGCGAGTGTTTGTTGCCGTGAGTGTGAGTGTGAGTGGACGTGAGTCTGTACTCTTGAGTGTGAGTGGATGTGAGTGTGAAGGTGAGTGAGTAGAAAGGCTGAAAAAATTGTGGTGAATGAGTTTGAGTGAATACTACCTTTAAATGTCGACCTATGGTTCACTGTAGGTAATTTACGTAAGGGCCAACTTCCGTCGGTGTTGCCATTTATTGCATAGGCTTAATGGCGATGGCTACACTTTCAGAACCAGTGGTCTCTGAAGGGAAAAGACACGCTTTTGGATTGTCGGTAGTGTTCTCTTAATCTTGGAACTATTGAATGTTTAAAAAAAATGGTTTTTTTACTCTTAATACCATAACCTTTCCGATCACTTCTTGACGGTATGGATCGGTTCCCAATATCTTCATTTCAGTTGTCTTCTCTTTCAAATGCACTGTCTTTCAGTGAAAGGACATTTCACCGTAGCGCAAAACACGAAAAGAAACAATAAAAGCCAGAAAGAAAAAGGAAAGTTGGTCTCTTACTCTTTATATTTAAGTCTTGTTCTACAACATCATGTGCTTCCGTAAGTAGCAACTTCTTAAGAGAAACTAGAACTCCGGAGTCGAGGCTCGATAGGCAAGCCTGACTAGGACAGAAATGAAACAGATTACACGCGACCATGTTGGTTGTTTTGACAGCGATTGTTGACGCAGTGACAGTGCAATGAAGCTGGCGCAGTTTGACTGATATAGGTGCAGAACTCGGCTGACTTGTGACTCAGAACTTCTTTTTAATAGACGTTATAGTCAGGAACTGGCGCATTTTGTTTACACTTTGTGTAGTGGCGACAGATGCTTCCGCGCGCTTTAGGACGGCGTAAAATTTAGGCCGCTTACGTTTTGTGAATTTTGCACTTTTAGAAAAAAAAACGCCAAAATATATTTCGAACTGTTTTTTAATGGATTTATCCTTTCATATGGCGTGCGTCAAAGCGCCCCCCTCCCCACCCGCACACTGGATAAAACAATATAAGAAAATTACCGTAGAATTCTTTAGAAGAATATGTTTTGCGAATGTTTTAATTACCATGAAGGTATTGTTAGAGAAGGCGCAACATGTTAAAATGTAGTTCCCACTCCCAGAAACGGCATAAAAATTACTGCTTCAAGTTTACAGCTGCACACGCAGGAGGTGACTAAGCGGGCAGCTGAACGGTGGAAGTATTTTTTTTATTTTCCTTAGCAGATGCGCTCAGTTCCTATACCTATAAAACAGCACTTTTGTCTGTCAATCGTTAGGCGACTTGTCTCAGTGCTAGTTATCCTTCCGTCTATGATACAATCTTCATCAGGTAAGAATATTCTGCAGCGATTCTAGCAAAGCGTCATCGCACTGCTTCGCAGCTTCTTACTTTCTCGGCCCATTTTGCTGTTCAGATATAACACAATGGCGATGACATCAACATTTTTTATTGCACTTGATTCCTCAGTGTCAATTATAGGGTCTTGGAACATTCAATATTTCTTATGTACTCCTCCGACGTTATCTTGAGACGTGTGGATACATATATCGGGTGTCCCAGCTATCTTCAACCAAGGGTAAAAAAAATTGGGGGGACCCTTAATCTTCGCATTTAAGAGTTGAACGCGATAGCGATATCCTGTCCCGAGTGCCAACTTCAACCACTTAGTGCATACTTGCCATGCACACACTACGTGGTGTAAATTGAATACGCGCAGTAAGGTGTGTACCGTTTGAAATGGGTGCCCTGCTCTAAACTACCAAACCTTTATGATAGTCACATATTCTGACGCCCGATGGCAATGTACCCTTGAACCACGCAATATTCCTGGGATGTTATATGTTATATTGCGACGCCTATATAAAGGACACTTGCGTTTGCGAAGCATGCAAGTTATTTTCACTGCATTTCAAAGCAGAGGAAGTTGTTAAATGCGAAGCATTTCTTAGCGAACTTCGGCGACTTTGAGCGTATCTAGCTATCTATCTATCTAGCCGCCTAAGACTTTGTGCTCTCCTGGCCATACCGTTATTGGGATTTATACCAAATTTGGTATGGCATAAAATGACTGTATGGCGAACATAAATGGCTGGTCATATTATGATTATCATGACTAACTTGTCATGAAAAGTATGATTTACATGCCACGCTCAAGGCGCGCTCGCGGCCGTTTCGTTAGCTTGATATACACCAAACTTGAGTGACGTGACTGTATGACGAACATAAATGACATGTGGTAATATGGAAATCATGACATGTCATGTGCGACATGACTTGCATGCCACACTCATGGCGCGCTCGCGGCTATTTCGTTAGCTTGATATACACCAAACTTGAGTGACGTGACTGTATGACGAATATAAATGACATGTGGTAATATGGAAATCATGACATGTCATGTGCGACATGACTTGCATGCCACGCTCATGGCGCGCTCGCGGTTGTTTCGTTAGCTTGATATACACCAAACTTGAGTTACGTGACTGTATGACGAACATAAATGACATGTGGTAATATGGAAATCATGACATGTCATGTGCGACATGACTTGCATGCCACGCTCATGGCGCGCTCGCGGCTATTTCGTTAGCTTGCTATACACCAAACTTGAGTTACGTGACTGTATGACGAACATAAATGACATGTGGTAATATGGAAATCATGACATGTCATGTGCGACATGACTTGCATGCCACGCTCATGGCGCGCTCGCGGTTGTTTCGTTAGCTTGATATACACCAAACTTGAGTTACGTGACTGTATGACGAACATAAATGACATGTGGTAATATGGAAATCATGACATGTCATGTGCGACATGACTTGCATGCCACGCTCATGTCGCGCTCGCGGTTGTTTCGTTAGCTTGATATACACCAAACTTTAGTTACGTGACTGTATGACGAACATAAATTACATGTGGTAATATGGAAATCATGACATGTCATGTGCGACATCACTTGCATGCCACGCTCATGGCGCGCTCGCGGCTATTTCGTTAGCTTGATATACACCAAACTTGAGTTACGTGACTGTATGACGAACATAAATGACATGTGGTAATATGGAAATCATGACATGTCATGTGCGACATGACTTGCATGCCACGCTCATGGCGCGCTCGCGGCTATTTCGTTAGCTTGATATACACCAAACTTGGGATTGAGTGACATGACGGTATGACGAACATAAATGACAAGTGGTAATATGGAAATCATGACATGTCATGTGCGACATGACTTGCATGCCACACTCATGGCGCGCTCGCGGCTATTTCGTTAGCTTGATATACACCAAATTTGGGATTGAGTGACATGACGGTATGACGAACATAAATGACATGTGGTAATATGGAAATCATGACATGTCATGTGCGACATGACTTGCATGCCACACTCATGGCGCGTTCGCGGCTATTTCGTTAGCTTGATATACACCAAACTTGAGTTACGTGACTGTATGACGAACATAAATGACATGTGGTAATATGGAAATCATGACATGTCATGTGCGACATGACTTGCATGCCACGCTCATGGCGCGCTCGCGGCTATTTCGTTAGCTTGATATACACCAAATTTGGGATTGAGTGACATGACGGTATGACGAACATAAATGACAAGTGGTAATATGGAAATCATGACATGTCATGCGCGACATGACTTGCATGCCACACTCATGGCGCGCTCGCGGCTATTTCGTTAGCTTGATATACACCAAATTTGGGATTGAGTGACATGACGGTATGACGAACATAAATGACATGTGGTAATATGGAAATCATGACATGTCATGTGCGACATGACTTGCATGCCACACTCGTGGCGCGCTCGCGGCTATTTCGTTAGCTTGATATACACCAAACTTGAGTTACGTGACTGTATGACGAACATAAATGACATGTGGTAATATGGAAATCATGACATGTCATGTGCGACATGACTTGCATGCCACGCTCATGGCGCGCTCGCGGCTATTTCGTTAGCTTGATATACCGTAAAATGAGGTTACTTTGTGACAGATTTCATACGTTTTCATTCTCTCGCTGAACAATTATCAACATAAAGGCGAATAAATAGTGGCATAACGTTGCTGAAACATTCCCTCACACGACAGTACGTTCTACAAATCCGCATTTTAATACAAACGGCTATATTCAGGTTAAAAGCTGTCACAAAGTTGCCCCGTCGTGTGGGGCAACTTTGTGACAATGTTGTCTTTGGCTGAATATGACTGGGAAAAAAAACGTCCCCATCTCCCGCTAAAGGAAACCGTGTGTGGATGCGGAGCAGCGCGGAGACGCCGTTCCCGTTTCGCGGCCCGGGCGCTCATCGCGGCGCTGCACAGGAGAGAGAATGAGGCGTGCGTGCTCCGTCATTTTCATACCGCGGATCTACCGTGGCGTCCCCAGCAGAGTATGCAGCTGTCGCGCCACCTGTCGTGCGCGCCGGTCTGTAGAGTAGAGGATTCCTAGAGGAGAGAAAGGGGGAGAGGAGAGAGAGAGGGGGAGGCGACGCGCATGCGCTGTGGGGGGTGCGGGACGCGGGAAGGAGGGATGGACAAAGCCCCCCGTAAGCACATGCAAGCAAGATAAAGGAATGGAGTCAACCTGGGCGACAGACACCACCGGTAGTGCGTGTTTATCTTTGCTTGCACCCATCACCTGCCTAGCCATTGCTAAGCAGCCACTCTGTGCTCTCGGCCATGACTCTGGTGACTGTGGTGGTGGTTGACGGCCTTATTGTACTATACAGTGTTCTGGTTCGCATAGTGGGTGCTTCCCTACTTCATGAAAGTGACCGGACGCGGGAGGGAGGGACGGACAACGCCTCCGCCATAAGATGCTTCGCATCTAAAACAGAGTGGGGTAACTTTTTTACAATTGGCGTGTCACAAAGTTACCCCGCGAAGTATCAACATTTCAGTTTCCTTTCTATAAAGTTCAACAGACGTGACTTGATTAAATTTATATTACAGTTTATTTTAGCCTACATATTAACAATCACAAGTACATACCTGTTTTCACTGTTTTTCTCGTGCGGACGGGTCGAGCGCACAAAGTTTACGGTGCTTCAACAATGCGCGCTAAAACACCATTGAACATGTCAGCGTCTAGAGTGGCTCCGGAGCGTGGGAACATTTACCGGCTGTTGCTAAGTGGCACGGGATGTCAGGCGAGCTTGTTGGGTGGCTTATAGTTTTTCGGCGGCGCCTGGTCGTGGCGCGAGATTTAAAGTACAGAAAACCGAGCGCGTGTCACAAATTAACCCCTGCAGTCACAAAGTAACCTCATTTTACGGTACACCAAATTTGGGATTGAGTGACATGACGGATGACGAACATAAATGCAAGTGGTAATGTGGAAATCATGACTTGTCATGTGCGACATGATTTGCATGCCACGCTCATGGCGCGCTCGCGGCTGTTTCGTTAGCTTGATATACACTAAATTTGGTATTGAGTGACATGACTGTATGACGAACATAAATGACAAGTGGTAATATGGAAATCATGACTTGTCATGTGCGACATGACTTGCATGCCACGCTCATGGCGCTCTCGCGGCGGTTTCGTTAGCTTGATATACACCAAATTTGGTATTGAGTGGCATGACTGTATGACGAACATAAATGACAAGTGGTAAAATGGAAATCATGACATGTCATGAGCGACATGACATGCACTCCATGCTCATGGCGCGCTCGCGGGCGTTTCGTTAGCTTGATATGCACCGAATTTGGTATTGAGTGACACGACTGTATAACGAACATAAGTGGCAGGTGGTAACATGAAGATCTTAGCATGCATGTCATCTACAACGCCATTTACATGCCACGCTCATGGTGCGCTTCCGTCCAGTTCGCTACCTTGATATACGCCAAAACTGGTATTGCGCGACCGACTGTATGACGAACATAAATGACAGGTCCTAACATGTAAAACATGACATGCAAATTATTTAAAGCATGATTTGCTCCTACCTGGCTGCTTCGCATTAAATCGATTCCCACAGTGCGTGTGATCTGCCGGCGTTTTTCACTGTATTTCCAAGCAGAGGCGTGGCTGTGCTTTAGAACGCCTGCTTGCCACGCATACGGCCTGGGTTCGATCCTCACTCGGACCCGGAAATTTTTATTATTTCTTTTATTAGCACCTTTCTCGATTTTTCGGTCATGGACAAGATGATTTTTCGCTCACAACCAATGACGCCAACGCCGACACCGACACCGACGCCGACGCCGGAATTTCTGCGAAACGAGCTCTGTAACGCTATCGCGTTAAAAACACAATATTTCAGACAGGTGAGTGAAAGCAGTTGAATATTGCTTACAGCCGACTTGTGTACTACAGAGAATCTTCCCTTTCGTAATTTAGGAAAGATTGTAAGTTTAAGGGCTCGTTTTCCTTGTTGAACACAATAATAAGGAGAATTAACAGGCAATGCTGCCATGGAAAGTATATGGGATGTTATTAGAAGTAATTGTAATGTAAATGCGAAGAAAGAAAGGTGGACAAAAGGATAACTTGCCACCGGCAAGGACCGAACCTACGACCTTCGAATAACGCGTCCGATGTTCTACCACTGAGCTACTGTGGCGGTCAGCCCTCCTTCATTTATAGGGTATATATGTGCATTTAAACGTGACAGCGTCCCTCAGCGCCACCAGTTGACATTACGGCGAGTGGACACTCTTTTTACGGGTGGACACTCTTTTTTGCCCGTTGGCTTCACGTAGAGCGCCAACAGGCAAAAAAAAAGACTTTCGTAATTAACTAATTTGTTAGTCAGAATTAATTAACTAAAGTGCTACATGTAGGCTTGAGGCAAGAAATTGTACTTGCCAACTTCAAGAGGGTCTTCAGATTGCAATATTTGGGACAAAGAAAGCGTCCCGCGTACCATTCCTTCCATGCTGCAAAGAAAGCCCGCGATATGAAAAACAAATTCGCCATCTCCCGCTAAAGGGAACCATGTGTAGGTGCGAAGCAGCGGGCGCTAACGCTTACACTGGCGGCGGCGTTGACGCTGGCGCTCATCACGGCGTTGCGCAGGATAGAAACCTGGGGAGGCGCAAGGGACGCAGTGATAGACCGGTGTTTCCTACTGGAACATGCCAATCGCTGCTAATGGGCAATGAGAGACAGAAGACTGCAATTGGACACACAGACCCGCAGTTCGCTTTTAGTTAACGCGCACGCCGCAAATTTTTATTGTTCAACAACGCCCAGGAGAAATCTCCCACCGACACAACCAAGATCCAGTGTCTATATATACAGGGTGGGCAGTGAACGGTTGTGCAGCGCGAAGTCTGTTTTTTCAATCAAGAAACTCGCTAGCAGACGCTGCCTGCGCCGGCTTTACGAGGCGAGAGAGGGGGGGATGCACATGCGCAATGGGGGGTGTAAACGCCGCGGGAGGGATGTCTAGAGGAGAGCTAGGGGGGCGTAGTAGAGGGTGTGTGGGGAGGGTTTGCGCATGCGCAGTAAGGGTGGTCAGGATGCACACCACCGCCACCACCACCACTACCGGATTGAACTCCGCCATAAGCTGCTTTGCAACGAAAAAAGGTGACGCGCATTTGCGCGCCGCGACCGTGCTCCTCTCAGACGTGGTTTGAGCTGTATTATAGCCACGGCCCGCGGGCCCGTGCAGTTACGAGGCAGAGACTCCTCGAACACGAAAAGCGTTTATTTGGGGGCGTGTGCTTGCTTTTATCTCCGAGGTAGAAAGATTAGGGGGGAGAGGGGAGGAGGAAAGAGAAACCGTATTGCGCATGCGTAGCCACAACACTGCCCTCCCCTCCAAAATGGAATCGCTGCACTGGCTTGCGCTGCCTTGTCGACCGACGCAGGACTTGCTGCTGGGCTGCGGCCGGACTCGATATAATTGGGAGAGGAGACTGGCGTGGTTGAATGTTGTCTTCCGCAACCTAATCCGTATACGGATGGTTCTGTGTAGTGACCGCTTCCAAAGGCAGAGTTTCATTGATGGCCCTGCTTAGACCTGGCGTCTGAGTAGCCCCTGGACCACGAGCAGTCGTATCGGCGAACGGAAACATTGGTGGCGAATCAGGGCGACGGCACACTTGATCGACGTGCCGCCGAACGATGGCACCGGGAGTCTATACGGTTACCATCCGTGCTCCCGTCGCCTACTGCACACGACCTGGAATCCCCTTCTTCCATTGTCCGTAATCGCGGACGTACACGCTGCTGTCCGGCGTAAGTGTCCAGTCATCGTTTTCCCGAGTTTCGCCTGCAACAATCACAGGGAAACAGGTGTCAAGGCGCAATTTTATTTGATACCCGAGTACCACTTCTGAGGGAGACTTCCCAGTCTTCGTAGGCGCTCTTCTATAATTGAGCAGGGGAGCCATTCTCGCGGTGTCCACTTAGTGGACATGTCCACTTCGGCCTCCACTGATTGGCTAAGCTCGGCGAGCAACGCGTCGCCTATTTCCGGTTTTTCTTCCGCAACGTGATTTTGACGCCACGCAACTTTCACAACTCTCGACACAAATGAGAAAGACGGAATGCGTTTCTCCGCAACGAATGCTGCCCCCAGAGATCCGCTTTTGGACGCACATCTCGAAGACCGTGCATGAACTAACGTGGCCGCCCGTACGGGCAGCCACGTTATCTTGAATTAGGTTCAACGCGGCCGCCCGCCTGACGCACCTGGCAGGTCGGTACGCATTCCCTGCATCGTTCTTCAAATATCTCAACACGTTCATGCGCAAGTTCAGACTTGTAGTTCGTTTAAGAGTCCTGTTACTGTACATTTCGTCCACTTTCTTTCTCTTTACGCTGGGAATGTGCTGGCGAGTTCGGTGCGTCGACGTGGTCAAGAGCGCCATGACGTCACGACTCGCCGTTTTTTTGCGTAACTGAACGCGCTCCGCCGAAGTGCACATGTGGACTAAGTGGACACCGCGAGAATCGCGCCCCAGTAGCCTTACTATCTTTTTATAAAGATCGCCGCCCTTTATTTTCCGAAGACCCTCCTTTATCGTTCTCACCGCCCTTTTAGCAGCTCCGTTGGATTGTGGATGGTAAGGCGTCGCGCACAGATGAACAACGTTGTTATTTGCTGTAAATGTGGCAAACTCTTTACTCGTGAACTGTGCGCCGTTGTCTGAGACTATTGTACGCGGCGCACCAAAACAGGCAATTGTGCTTCTCAGAGCCCTCATTGTGCTTTCCATGACTGCATGCTTCATGGAAATCGCTTCGATCCATTTGGAGTACGCGTCTACTACCACTAGTACCATCGTCCCGTCTACCGGTCCCGCGAAATCAATATGGATCCGAGACCACTTTTCCTGCGTCTTAGGCCAGTTTACAGGAGGGGCAGCAGCTGGCATAGGCTATGCAAATGTCACAGTTAGCCGCGCGGTGCTCTATGTTGTGGTCAACTCCTGGCCACCAAAATAAGGAGCTGGCTACGGCTTTCATAGCCGATGATCCTTGGTGTGTTTCGTGAAGGAGTTGCAAGAACCACTCCCTAGCACCACTGGGTATTATGACGCGGCTTCCCCAGTATATGAGGTCGTGAGTCAAGGACATTTCTAGCCTACGTTCATAATAGGGTGTGAAATCGGGCTGCACATTTGTCTTGCTTGGTGGCCAACCACGCAAAACGTAACGTTTCACCGCGCCCAATGTCGGGTCGACGGCGGTCAGCTCTTTCAGTTCACGTGTGGAGACCACACCTTCGTCCTGACCTTCGAGTGCGAGAGCGTATTCCGGTGGCTCACCTTCAGCTGAGTCTTCGGTGGCCTGCTGTGGCAGTCTCCTGAGAGCATCCGAGTATAGAAGCAGTTCGCCAGGGACATACTGAAGCTTGTACTTGTAGCCTCCGAGGTACAGGGCCCAGCGCTGAATTCGTGCAGCTGCCATGGTCGGTGTCTGGCGGTCAGGTCATAATAGGCTCCCAAAAGCGGTTGATCCTTGATCAACGTGAATTCACGACCTAGAAGGTAGTCCCGGAATTTGGTTACACCGAAGATCAGTGCCAACGCTTCACGTTCGAACTGCGAGTAGTTCCGCTCCGCATGGGTCAGCGTCCTCGAGTGAAAACCAATAGGTCTATGAACATTGCTGACAGAGTGAAAAAGAACTGCTCTGACCCCGAGTGACGATGCATCGCATTCAAGCTTGAATTCCTTTGTAGGGTCGAAATGCACAAGAATTTGAGCATTTTTCAGACTTACTATAGCTTCATTGAAGGCAGCCTCTTGCGGTGATTTCCACTGCCACCGCGCGTTCGTTTCCAATAGCCGATGCAGCGGTGCTAGCAGCGCTGACATGTTTGGAAAAAATTTCGCGTAAAATGTCAACATTCCAATAAATGACCGCAGTTCTGTCACATTCCGCGGATAAGGTGTGCCCATGATAGCTTCTACGTTTTTTCTATTGGATGGAGGCCCTCACTATCAATGCGAGGTCCAAAGTATGCTACTGCTGACTGCCGAAATTTGCACTTGTCATATCGCAACTTGACAACGCGCTCCCTGAAACGGTCTAAGAGAACTTTGAATTGCTCTCCGTTATCGCCTTTCTTCTCGGACACTATTACATCGTCTAGGTAGGCTTGAACACCAGGCAAATCAGTGATAATCATGGCAATCTTTCTCTGAAAAAATCGACGCGGCAGACGACATTCCTAACGAAAGCCGATTAAAGCAAAATATACCTTTGTGCGTATCGATTACGCACAGCTTGCGCGAGGCTTCGTCTAGGGGCACCTAACTATAAGCGTCTCTCAAGTCGAGAGTGCTGAAGCATTCACCACCGCCTAAAACTGCGAACATATCCTCGATTAAGGGAATCGGATACTGTTCGACTGCGCAAACAGGAGTCAATGTAATTTTTAAGTCACCACAATTACGCACAGAGCAGCCTTTTTTTAGTACGGGCACTATGGGCGTTGCCCAATCCGAATGGCTGACTGGCGACAAAACTCCAAGGGAAACGAGCCGGTCGAGCTCTGAAGGTACCTTATCGCGTAGAACATAAGGAAGGGATCTTGCCTTACAGAATTTTGGTTTCACTCCGTCTTTGAGATGCAGGCTCACTGGAGGAGCCTTCATTAGGCCAAGTTCTCTGGTGAAAATGTCCTTGTAGTCAGTGAATATTGCTTTAACCTTGCCGGGGTCCACCGCGCTGGTCTTTTTGGCTTCGTTGGCTGGCGTCACATGAAGCACCAGTGCGCCAGCGTTGCGGAGCAGCATGAATAAGTCTTTTCCGCATAAGCTTAGTCCTTCGCAGTCGAGCACACTGAGGGAACACTTCACGAGCACGTCTTTGAATCCCACAGGTTGTCAGATCGCCGAACACTGGTAGCCGGTCTGCGTAGCAAGACAACTTCACTCGTGACGGCTTCAGAGAAGGCCGATGGTTTCGATTCTTCATGTACAGTTCCCGAGAGATGACACACATTGGCGATCCGGTGTCGACTTCCATTGGTATTGGAACCCCACCCCATAGAAATGAGCGGCGGATTGGGGGGCTCGAGGAAATTTTTTTTCTGCGACACTAAATTCCAGAGATTGACTTCTTCACCGAATTCGTCCGCTGGGGTAGTTTCCGTTACAGCCAGTGTATTGGCGTGCCGAGCTCTGGTATTTTGCTTTCCGCGGTTAGGGTGGCTTTCACATTTCTTTGCAGTCTGTCCCCGACGTCCGCAACGAAAGCAACGTGCCTTTGCCCATCCGCAAGAGGCATCATTGTGCTTTGAGCTGCCACATCTACCACATTCCATGCGCTCTTCAGCCCTTCTGTTTCTCTCCGAAGGAGTTTTTCGAGCCGCCTGCAATTTCAATAGGGCCTTTGGCTCGGAGGACATTTTCATAGCATCATTCTCGGCAGTGTCAGCTGAAATTGCCAACGCTTCCGCCTTGGCGTGAGGTCAGCTTTCGCCAGCAGTTGTTTCTGTAGGGCCATTGACCGAACGCCGCACACAATTCTGTCCCTGAGCATCCGATCCAAGGCATTGCCAAAGTTGCAGTTATCGGCTATGCGGCGTATTTCTACCAAAAACTGCGTAACAGACTCCCCTTCCCACTGGCAACGGTTAAAAAACTTCTCAGTTATTTCATGCCGCTTCGGATCATAGTACTCATTCAGCACCTCGACAACTTCCTCGAAGGTCAAAGCATTGGGGCTCGTGGTGCGACCTTCCCATGAAGGTTTGTGTGCTCAAAGCTACAACGAGCAGTGCTCTCTTTCTGGCCAAATTGGTGATTTCGTTAGCTTCAAAGTAGGCATCTGCCTTATCCAGATACAGATATCAGGAAGCCGATAAGACATCCAGATAACTAGAAGCCTTATCGGCTTTCAGTTATCTGTATCTTCGTTGAAGGCAGGGAGCATATGCTGAGCCATGCTTACTGTCGGCGAGGTTCCCTTCGTGGCTGTAGATTCCGGGTCTTCTACCACCGAATGGGTGGTATCCTGGCTCGTCGCCACTGCAGTATAGCCACGGCCTGCGAGCCGGTGCATTTACGAGGCAGAGACTGCTCGAACGCACGAAGCGTTTATTATCCTCGAGGTAGAAAGGTAAGAGGGTAAGGGGAGGAAGAAAGACCAACTGTATTGCGCATGCACAATACTCTGGTGTGACGTTGCCACAACAGAGCGAATAAAATCAGTTACGGCTGTCACCCGCCGGCTCCGTTACAGCGGCAGGCCGATAAGTTGGCGGTGGTTTCTTGACCTGCTGCCAGCCAGTTGGCGGGCGTGACTGTGCCGTTGTAGCGAGCTCGGGCGAAGAAACCACCGTCAACTATCGGTCTACTGCTGGAATGTAGCCGGCGACTCGTGGCTGACTGATTTCGTTAGCTCAAACCACGGCAGAAAGCACGCGTTTTTTTACATGACAGTGCTTTATCCAGGGATCTACCACGACTCCAATGACGTATTTCCGTCACGGAAATGACGTTATAAAATATAAACTAACAGACTGCAAAGAAAAACAATCCAGGCCATCGCCACGAAGTGAATGCTGATAAGTGGGGCGAAGCTCCGACGCTTATCGGTAAAACCATGAAACATTGGCCGACCCATCATGCAAAGACGTGACACATAATGAGACATAATGATATTTTACTTTATGAAGCACAAAGAAGGGTTCTTCCCAATGAGCTGTGTGACCCGTTTTCCTTTGAAGATTGCAGCTTTGTGGTCAGTGAAGTACGTGGCCATGTCGATACAGGTCCATCTGATGGTGGTGGGACGCTGACAGTCGTACGAGCTGCACCAGAGATCGTAACGGGACATTTTGTGTGGGACTAGCCGCGTACTGCTTTTGCCTCTGGGGTGTTCATGATGAGTAGCTGCGTAGAGATGTTCGCTGATTGAGCTATGAGCTCGATCATTGAGCTATGAGCTATGATGTATGGATGCTATGAGCGTCTTGACGTTCTTACAAACTATGAGCGTCCCCTTTATAACGGGGCGGTGACACGTCTGCAACCAGGCTCGGGAAAAAAAAGAGGGAAAGAAAACCTCCTTTTTGTGTTGGCTTAATGCCTTATCTACATTGGTTAAATCTATGTTATTATACCCAAGAAAAATATAAATATAAATATAAGGCAGAATTACCTTATTTTTCCCCATTATTTATTTTTGTCCTTTATCTCTACTTTTCTGCCACCAATACTCTAACCGTCTCTTACTTATTTCTATCACGGACGTGTTCAGCTTTTCATTGTTGTCCTTAAAGGGACCCTGAAACGGTTATTTGAAGCTTTGTCAGCGTTTAGACTAGAGCATCATCGAACCGTTGGCACCACAAATTTAGCGGCACGCCGTGTACCAAGGCGGCTACGGACAATTATATCATACCCTCCTTCTCACCCCTGGCTTGCCTCCTCAACTCATGAGACACGCTGGCATCGCTGGCGATCGCAGAGCTCACGTGAGCACACTCGACGATTTGAGCTTCGCCCAGTGATCACCTCCGAGATTGCACGCCGACAGGTTGCATGCATCTCGGAGTCCATAGCCCAGTGCGCCCGGCAGCACGCACGCTGTCTGGCAACAGAGACATCGCGGAGTGGTTGATATCTGCTCCGACAGGTGCCGCCACCCTGCCAGCCAATTTTTCGTGCGCGCACACCGCAGCCCCAGTGACGTCGCCAGCAGCCCCAATGACGTCGTGCCCACACTGCATGTCGTACTCGCAAGGGGTGGTTGAAAACGCGTTGGGCTGAGCCGCAGTGATCTGCAGCGATTCGCAGCTTTACAGCGTTGTAATAAATTACACAGTGTAAGCAGAGAGCTTAAATTAGTCTGTAAATGAGCCTTAGGACTTGGTCTACTGGCCCAATGTGTTTGTACAAAATCGTCAAAACCGTTTCAGGGTCCCTTTAAAACCCAAAGCTTCGTGTAGACTCGTGCCCACACGTACACCTGGGTAGATATCGCCACATTCAATCAGTACATGTTCCATCGTTTCCTTAGTACCCCCACAGCATGTACATTGTTCTTCTTCGCTACTGCATCTCGCTTTATAACTATGCGTTCTAAGGCAACCCGACCTTGCTTCAAACAGTAAAGCGCTTCCCCTTGAATTGTCATAAAACCTTTCCCTCCTTATTTACTTTTTTTTCCTTTCGGTAGTTTCTGAGAGCCGGCTTCATTTTCCCTCACTGTCATCCAATAAGTCCTCTACGCCTCTCTGACTTTTCGATTAATGCTCCTTGCTGCCATATCGCCCACAGTGCCAGCCGTATATTTACTGGTGAACCTCCTAGTTCTTTTTCTCCACTGCGTGTCAATGCTTTTTCTATACGAATACCTGAATACCTTCCCTGCCCATCTACTCTCCTTCATTTTCCTCAGCCTCTCTTCAAATCTCATTTTGTCCTGAGCTTCCCTCACTTCAAAGCCTTTCCATCCCATATCACCCTTTACAGCTTCATTTGTCGTCTTCCCGTGAGCGCCCAGCGCGAGGCGTCCCACAGACCTTTGATTTACATCCATTCCTGATTGCACCTTTGACTTCATGCACACCACTGAGTTCCCAAATGTAAGCCCCGGAACCATCACGCCTTTCCACAGCCCCCGAAGCACCTCGTACCTGTTGTATCCCCATAACGTTCTGTGCTTCATAATTGCAGCATTCCTCTTTCCCTTTGCTTTCGATATTTTCTCTTGTACCTCCATATATCTATCCCCCCTAATTTACCCATACTCCGAGGTACTTGTACTCGCTTACCCTCGGTATTTCTTGGCCCTGTATTAAGACCGCATGGTCTTCGTGATCATTGAATGCCATCAATCTAGATTTTGTTGCAGTAAATCCTAGTCCTAGAGCCTCGCCTTCCCGTTCGGATATATCTGCCAGCCGCTGTATATCATCTTGACTGTCCGCAAATAAAACAATATCGTCAGCACAAAATAGACCTGGAAGCTTCTGCTCAACCATCGCGCCGGCCTGTTTGTGTGACAGATTAAATCCAATGTTGCTACCTTCTAGCCCTTTTTCCATCCTCACCATGTACAGCATCAATAACAGCTGAGACAAAGGACATCCCTATCTCAGTCCCTTGCTAGCTTCAACGCTGTCCTTGCTACTTATTCCTTCCCATTCTACACAAACTGTATTTGTTGGGTATATCTACCTCAAAAGCTGTACAGTCGTCATCTATGCCCACTTCCTTCAATATATCCCACAATATTTCCTGATTAACGTTGTCATACGCCCCAGTGACGTCTAGATAAGCTGTGTATAAGGGCCGTATTTCTTTTTTAGATCTTTTTATACTCTAAGTAAGAAGAAACAGGTTATCGTCTAACCACCTGTCGATTAGGAATCCATTGTGAAGTTCTCCCAAAATATCAATTTACTCTACCCACGTTTCTATTTTAAATGCGAATGCATTTCATAGTCGGGCTATGTCAGGCATCCGGCGTTGGCGTTGGCGTTGTCCGCGGAGGAGGAGGAGGAGGATAGGTTGAGGAGGTGTGCGCGCCGGCAGGTGTTAGATGTGAAGCATCTTATAGCGAAGCTTAATCCGGTGGTGGTGGTGTGCGGCGTGACCACCCTTACTGCGCATGCGCAAACCCTTTAAAAAAAAATAAAAGTAAAAAACCTCCTCTCTCCCTCCTCTAGGCACCCCTCCCCGCGGCAACCACACCCTCACTGCGCATGCGCCTCCCCTCCTCTCTCCCCTGCTACGCTCCCCCCTCTCTCCTCTAGGCATCCCTGCCCGCGCCGTCCACACTCCCCACTGCGTATGCGCGTCCCACCTCTCTTCTCCTCTCCTACGCTCCCCCCCCCTCTCTTCTCTAGGCATCTCTGTCCGCAGCGTCCACACTCACACTGCGCATGCGCGCCCCTCTCTCTCTCGCCTCTCCTGCGCTCCCCCCCGCTCTCCTTCTCTCGCCTCGCGAGGCCGACACAGGCAGCGTCTGCTAGCGAGTTTCTTGGTTGAAAAAACCGACTGCTCGCGCTGCACAACCGTTCACTGGCCACCCAGTATATATGGCAATGAATCTTGACCTCCAAGGTGGTGCCGGTGGGACATTTCTCCCGTGCGTTGTTGAACAATGAAAATTCGCAGCGTGCGCGTTAACTAAAAGCGGACTGCGGCGGAGCTCGGCGGAGCTATATATGAAAAAAAAAATTAAAAAAAAAATAAATAAAAAAAATTAAAAATTAAAAAAAAACAACAAAAAGCAAAAAAAAAGGCGCTGAGCCGTGCTCCCGACCGGGCTGCAGAAATTAGGCGCCTTTTCCTTCATCGAACCACAACCACCATATATAAATGGAGTGAAGCGCGCGCGAAATGCATTCGCATTTCCTCACGATTCCCTTCGGGGAGGTGGGGGGCATTTTTTTTTTAATTTTACTGCCTGCATCGCCAACCTGTATAGCACCGATGTAATGGTTAGCGGTCTATACGAGCGAATGTTATCCTTTTCTCCCCTGCCTTTATAGATTAAGTTCATTCTACTTTTTCGCCAACTGTCTGGTATTTCACTCTCCTGTAAGCACTTTTCTGCGGCTTTCAGCAGTGCTCCATTAGTGCTATGTGCCAGTTCGTTAATGAGGCTGATGGGAACGCCATCTAAGCCCGGAGTAGTGTGCTTAGGAATTTTTAGGAGCGAAGCTCCTCATGGCATCACCTGGGTGGTTCTCGGTTGTCGATGCATCCTGAGTAGCCAGTAGCGTCTCCCTTAGCATACAATAGATGGCGCTGTCCCATAGAGATGCACGCAAACTGCAGTTGGGTGACGATATACTAGATGGCGTCAGTGGTTTTTCGATGGCGCTGTTATAATAAGACAATGCGCTGTGACAGTACGTGATATGTATCGCCCTCTCCTCTCCTACGCTTCCCCCCTCTTTCTCCTCTCCTACGCCCCCCCCCCTATCTTGCCTCGCAGCGCCGACGCAGGCAGCGTCGCGGCAGCGTCTTGATTGAAAAAACCGACTGCCCGCGCTGCACAACCGTTCACTGACCACCACGTATATATAGGCACTGGATTTCGACCTCCAATGTAGTGCCTGTGTGAGATGTCTCCTGTGCATGATTAAACAATAAAAAAATTCACAGCGTACATGTAAAATTAAAGTGAGCTGCAAGTTTCCATGACTATCATCGACCCTTTAGTATAAACGCGACCGATGAACATCCGCAGCTTCGCCCACACATCATCATTCACTCCGTGGATATGCTGTGCTTTTTTTCTTCGGCCTTCTTCGAATTGAAATTCTCAAGTTCTACATCTTCCTCGGTTGCACTCTTTGGATACTTTTACTCGCCGGTGGAATCTCCTGGACGACCTTTTTAAACGAAGATGGCGGCGAAGATGACGAAGACGGCGAAGATGGCGGCGCGCCATCTAGCGGGCATCATTTCAGTTATAGCACAATTGATGACGCTGACATAATGGCAGAGTCATCGCCATCACACTAGCGCGGCAGAACAGCTGCGCCTCTAGCGGTAGCAATGCGAACTAGCGTACAGCCGATGACGCGGATATGATGGCAGTGTCATCGTCATCGCCATCGAGTGTACACGGCGCCAGGGACATAGCCCCGGCTATAGGAGCTTCGCCCCTAATTCTAGAAGAAAAGCTTCCGCCACCGGGCGTCGAAACTACCACCCCTCGCTCCGCAGCGCGTGGCGCGAAACCACTAGGCCACAGAGCGTACGTTTTTCAGCGGACTAACGGCAAGGTATTCATATTGTTACGACGTTTATTGGCGGACACTCGGCGACGATGCATGACAGCGACAGTCAAGGCGGGGACCGACTCTCAGCACGAGCTGCTCTTTCTCTTCGAAGAGGGCGACCCACTAGAAGGCGCTGGAGAGGACGACCCACTGTATAGTTCCAAAGCTTCGCTACAATTATGCCGGGTACGAAAAAGGAGCTGCCTGCCGACCTAACAGCTGGTTACTACGAGCGGGTCATGGTAGACCTTGAGGGGCTCCACGTTGACAATGTCGCGCCCTCCACGGCGCATGTTGGAAGATGGTTCGATGGGTTCGATCGGGTAGTTTACAAGTTTACAGGGGAAGTGCGTTCGACGACATGGTAGGGGCCTTCGTATTTGGGCGGTTTTGAAGAGAGGCCAGTTGCAGTGCTAGGGATCGAGAGCCATACGAGCGCTCCAGGAAGAACGTGGGCGCAGAAGTGCTGGTGTCAGCGCGAATGCTCTTCTGCGCTCTTGATCATGTGTAGTAAAGGTCTTTGCAAGCTCTCGACACTCTTCAGCAAGCCTGGCTGTGTCAGAAATGGGCGCACACTCAAATGGATCCGGCTTGTATGGAAGTATCGTGTCGATGGTGTGCGACGGGTGCCTTCCATATATTAAGAGGAAAGGTGAAAAACCAGTAGTGCTATGAGGGGCGGTATTATAGGCGTAGGTGACGAATGGCAGAATGGCATCCCAATATGTGTGATCGGCGGCGACGTACATAGATAGCATGTCGCCGAGCGTACGGTTGAAGCGTTCGGTGAGACCATTCGTCTGCGGGTGGTAAGCAGCAGTTTTGCGGTGAACAACGTTGCACTCTTTGAGAATGGCATAGACGACTTCGGACAGGAAAACACGGCCTCGATCACTGAGCAGTTCCTGGGGTGGACCGTGACGCAGCATGAATCATTGGAGCAGGAAGGAGGCCACATCGCGCGCTGTAGCCGCGGGGAGGGCGGCGGTTTCGGCCTATCGCGTGAGCTGGTCTACAGCGACGATGGCCCAGCGGTTACCAGCCGACGTTAGCGGAAGTGGCCTATACAAATCCATACCAACGCGCCCAAACGGCGGGTCAGGGCAAGGTAGAGGTTGCAGACCTGCCAGTGACAGGTGCGTTGAAGTTTTGCGGCGCTGACAATCTATGCAGGAGCGAATGAATTTCTGCACGTAGTCGTACATCCTTCGCCAAAAGTACCGTTGGCGAATGCGGTGGTAAGTTTTGGATAGCCCAGAGTGCGCACATTGCGGATCAGAGTGGAACGACTCGCATATGTCAGAGCGCAGACTGCGGGTATGACTAGTAGCCACTGGGGGCCGTCACTGTTGTAATTGCGTCGGTGGAGGAGGTCGTCGCGAACGGCGAAATGGTGGGCTTGACGACGCAACGCACCAGTGGATAGTGTTTCCGATGGATTAGTCAGCAAATCTATCAGTGAGGCAATCCATTGATCCTTGCGCTGGTCGGTAGCGATGGTATGAAGGTCGATGGAAGAAACGGCAAGGTGACACGCTGAGCTGTGAACATTGTCGTCAGGCAAGGGAGAGCGCGACAGGGCGTAGGCGTCAGCATGCTGGCGTCCGTTGCGGTGTAGCACGCGGATGTCGTAGTCTTGCAGGCGAAGTGCCCAGCGGGCGAGACGGCCCGAGGGATCCTTCAATGACGACAACGAGCACAGTGCGCGATGGTCGGTGACGACATCAAATGGGCGACCATACAAATAAGGTCGGAACTTCGTAAGAGCCCAGATGATTGCCAGGCATTCTTTCTCCGTGACGGTGTAAATGGTCTCGGCTTTTGTAAGCGTACGGCTTGCATACGCCACGACATATTCCGGGAACCCTGGTTTGCGCTGCGCAAGGACAGCGCCGAGGCCAACGCCACTGGCGTCCGTATGTACCTCTGTGGGGGCCGTAGGGTCGAAGTGGCGTAGTATGGGAGGCGACATCAACAAACGACGGAGCATTGCGAAAGTGTCGTCGCACTTTGACGACCACGAATGGAGAGGCACATTGCTTCCGAGGAGCTTCGTCAGCGGCGACATGATAGTCGCAAAGTTTCGAATGAAGTGCCGAAAGTAGGAACACAGGCCTACGAAACTGCGCAGTTCCTTGACGGACGTCGGCTTTGGGAACTCGGTCACGGCCCGAAGCTTGGCTGGATCGGGGTGAATTCCGTTCTTCGACACGACGTAGCCGAGTATTGTCAGCTACCGTGCTGCAAATCGGCACTTCTTTAGGTTCAGTTGCAGACCGGCGTCACTGAAGCGCGTCAAAACATGCCGCAGGCGTTGAAGATGCGTGAGAAGTCCGGAGCGAAAACGACGACGTCGTCGAGGTAGCGCAGGCACGTGTGCCATTTCAGGTTGCGCAGAACGGTATCCATCACGCGCTCAAAGGTGGCGGGCGTATTGCACAGCCCAAACGACATGACATTGAATTCGTACAAGCCGACGGGCGTGACAAATGTGGCCTTCGGTCGAGCGTCTTCAGCCATAGCTGCTTGCTGTTGTGTGCTGTACCGTTGCAGTCAGGGAAATAAGGCAGCCTAGCACTTGAGATAGCGATAAAAAAACTTAGGGGTTTAATACATGACAGTAAGACTACATGATGTGAATGTTCCCGGCTAAGTGACGCTTGCGCGCGGTCTTGTAGTTTCTTTTATACCGCCCTATAGGTGGCGTAGTGGTCAGCCATGGTTGCTCGATGATGCTTTCCGATAACTCTGAGTTCAGCCAGACATGACACATTTCCCCCTTTTTGGTGGAGAGGACAAATCAGTCCTTGCACTGAGCCATATTAGTACCTTTGCGGAGGCTGGCGCTTTCGTTGCGGATATCGTCGCCCTTCTTCAGTGTAGCAGGGTGGCGGTGACTGTGCTGGTGCAGCCACTGCTTGTTGTTGAGGCGTTTCTTGACTGATTAAACTTTCCTGGGCAGCTGATTCATCCAGACGGTTAGCGATCTGAAAACCGATGTCCGTTTCTCGAGGAAGCAGCTGCTAGCGGCGCCTCCGTCATCTGAAAAATCCCCGTGATGTGGTCACATCCACGTTTAGGACACAGGTCCGCTTTGTCTTACGATGACACCTTGGACCCAACGTGGCGAGCCTTGATAATTTCGAACGAGAACAGGGTCACCAACGGCAAACGTGCAGGCATGACTCGGTCGTCTGGCCATCTGCTTGAATTGTTCTTGGTGAACCCTTCCCTCCACCGCAGGCTTGACCGCATGCAGGCGTGTCCGGAGGTTTCTTCCCAACAACCGTGCTGCCGGCGTTTCTTTTGTCGTTGCATGAGATTTGTATAACGTGGTCTCGAGATTCTCGCGTGGTAGTCCTTTTCGTAGGGCTGACTTCAATGACTACACAAAACGTTCTGCTAGTCCGTTTGTGCTGGGGTCATACGGAGCACAAGTGACATGCCTTGTTCCGAGACGCTTGAGGAAGGCTTGGAATTCAGCGCTTACGAATTGCGGGCCGTTGTCTGTTACGACAGTCTCAGGCACACCGAAACGAGCAAACAATTCTCTCAAGCACTGAATGTTTTTTCTCTGCCGATATTTCATTCATAACGAACACTTCAGGCCATTTTGAATGGGCGTGAACTTCCACTAAAAACATCTTATTGCGCATGGGACCAGCAAAATCCAAGTGAAGTCTTCGCCAAGGCAATGTCGGCCAACTTTTTGACAAGTTTTTCGAGGTCAGCATCGATCATTGGCGACCACACATAACTGCGAGCAAGTTCTTTGCTTCTTACAATTCCTGGGTGCCCCTCATGTAGTTCTTCCAATAAGAGGGCTTGTTGTCGCTGAGTGATTACGAGACGCATGCCATACAATAAGCAGCCCTGGTGGACCGCCAGTTTCGTCTTTCTGTCAAAATAGGGTTTCCATCGCCCATCTGGCGCAGATGACGGCAAATCGTTCCGAGTCCACTCCAAGACTTGCCTAAGTGTCGTATCCTTGCGTGTAGCACGTGCAATGTCAGCGCTTGTTACCGGCAGTGATTCAAGACGCAGGGCGTAGAACTGCTCAGTATCTTCTGCCGACTGCTCTTGCTGTGCACCAGTTGGCAATTTCGAAAAGCAGTCTGCCTCCGCATTACCGCTAGACTTCTTGAATATCAGCGTATAACGATAAGCAGACAGCAACAGCCCAACGTTGCAGGCGAGCTGCTGCGATTGGTGGAATTCCGGTCTTTGGTCCGAAAATTGTTTGCAGCGGCTTGTGGTCTGTCACAAGCGTGAAGTGTCGCCCATAAATGTACTGGTGAATTTTTCTTACTCCAAATACCAGTGCGAGACCTTCTTTCTTAAGTTGACTGTAGTTTTTCTCAGCCTCTGAGAATGTGCGCGAAGCATACGCCACTGCTTTACAGTTCCATCTGTTAAAACATGTGACAGAACGGCTCCTACCCCGTATTTGGACACGTCGCAGGCTACTTGCAACGGCTTATCTGCTTCGCAGTGCGTCAGAATTGGTGAACTTGCCATGGCAGCTTTTGTGGCACGAAAAGAGCTTCGGCAGGTTTCATCCCAGCACCAAGGCGTCCCTTGTTTCAGCATCTTGTAGAAGAGGTGAGCGAGAGTAGACAGGCTTGGCACGAACTTTTCATAGTAGTTCACTATGCCCAAGAATGACTGCAGCTGCTGCTTGTTGTTTGGTTCAGGTGCTTCCATGAGCGCAGCCGTCTTCTCAGGTGAAGTTTGTATGCCGCTGGCGGAAATCACGTGTGCCAGGTAATGCACCTTCTCTCGGAAGAAAGAACATTTGTCCCGCCGTACTCTGACACCGCGTTCCAATAGGCGCTTTAGGACGGCCTCGAGGTTTTCAAAGTGCTCGTCCTTCGTTTTTCCGGTGGTGAGAATAACATCCAGGTAACAGCTGACTCTTTCAAACCCTTCAGCATCGTGTCCATAATGCGTTGAAAAATACCACGTGCCGAAGACACTCCAAAAGCCAATCGGTTGACGGTGTAAATACCTTTCTGAGTGTTTAGCGTGAGGTATTTCTTGGAATCCTCTGACATCAGCACTTGTTGGTAGGCTCTATTCAATTCGTTTTTTGAGAATTGCTGGCCTCCTGCAAGAGCGACAAGTAGGTCTTCAATCCTTGAAATGGGGTACCGGTCAGTGTCAAGACAAGGGTTGACGGTCATCTTGTAGTCACGACACAAACGAATGCCACCATCCTTCTTCACCACTAGTACCACCGGTGTTGCGAACTCACTCGTTGTCACAGGCGTTATAATGCCAAGTTTCTCGAGCTTTTGCAGTTCGGCTTCAACAGCCGGTTGAATAGCGAACGGTACGCTTCTCGCTTCAAGGAACTTTGGGTGTGCATCCTCTCGCAGGAAAAGTTCTGCGCGCTCGCCTGAGATGGTTCCGAGTTCATCGCTGAAAAGGTCTCCGTACCTTTTCAAAATCGATTCCAACCGGACAGCAACCGGACAGCATGGGGTTGACAGCATTTCGCAGGAGCCAGCTTGTTTACGGCCAAGATGTTGTTCCAATTTAGACGAATTGTCCGAAGCCAATCTCGGCCGAAAAGGGCAGGTCCACTTCCGTCTACGACGTGCAGTGGCAGGATCTTAACATGATCTTCGTGGCGGACCTCCACGTCAACCACACCTTTTGGCACAACTAGTTCTCCCGTATACGTGCGGAGCTTTAGGGAAGTCGGTAAAAGCTTCTTATTTCCATGCAGTTTTTTCAACTGTTGCAGTGGAATCACGGACACCGCGGCACCGGTGTCTATTTCCATTAACAGAGGCTTCTTGTCCACCGTCACTTCCATGGTAATTAGGTCGTGGTCACGACTCTTCACGGCATTCATGTCGACAACACCACCGTCGTCCACCTTCGCGAGTACATGCACTTTCTTCCGGAATTTTTCCTTGTTCTGTGGAGTGCTACGGCAAGCTCGTTGAATGTGGCCTTTTTTCTGGCACTTGAAACACGTATCCGCTACGTGCGGGCAGTTTCTGCTCAAATGACTCGGGGAGCCGCAGCGTAAACATACGGCCGTCGACACACTCTTGGCTGCATCGCGTTTGGAGGTATCCGACACCGCTGGCTTCGACGCTCCTCTGTTGACGTAAACTTTCTACACCCCTCCTTCTTGCGCGTGCGCGGCGGCGGTGCTCCTCAGTGCGGCCTCCATGGCGAGCGCTTTCTCGACGACACGTTGGAATGTCAGCCGCTTTCTTTCTGTAAACAGGACGCGCTGGATATCTTCACGCATGCGGCCGTACACAAAGCGATCACGCAATGCCTGGTCAAGGAAGGTTTCGAAATCGCACGTTTGTGCCATGTTCCGCAGTTCAGCGACAAACTCCGCAATGGTCTCAGTGTCTCGTTGCGACCGCTTGTAGAATTTCACCCGTTCTGCGATGACGGAGGTTTATGGTGCCAAATGTCCTCTTAGCAAGCTCTTTAGTGCATCGAACGTCTTGGCCGACGGCAGCGCCGGTGCTGACGGTGACTTCAGGAGAGTGTATGTCTTGGGACCGATAAGGCTCAGAAAAGCGTGAACCTTGTCAACCTCGGCGACTTGGTTTACTTGCAAGTATGAGGTGAGTCTTTCTTCATACGAGGGCCAGTCGTTGGTCGACTCGTCCAATGGCTCTAGGTGTCCCAGACGGCTCATAGTCCTTCTTGCCGGGGCGGCATTCACTGTGCTACTTGAAGCATCTTGTCTCGACTCACTCTCGTTTCCCGATGCTGCTTTTCTGGGTTCCATGCTTGGTCAATCCCATCCTCGTCGCCAGTGTTGTGTCCTGTACCGTTGCAGTCAGGGAAATAAGGCAGCCTAGCACTTGAGATAGCGAACAAAGAAGTTAGGGGTTTAATACATGACAGTAGGACTACATGATGTGAATGCTCCCAGCTAAGTGACGCTTGGGCGTGGTCTTGTAGCTTCTTTTATACCACCCTATAGGTGGCGTAGTGGTCGGCCATGGTTGCTCGATGATGCTTTCCGATAACTCTGAGTTCAGCTAGACATGACACTTGCCAGTACCCTGAGCGCAAATCGAGAGATGAAAAGAATTCTGCTCCTCGGAGGCTGTCAATCGCGTCGTCAATTCGCGGTAGTGGATACACGTCTTTTCTAGTGATCTTCTTGAGGCGTCGGTAGTCCACACAGAACCGTTCTTCTTTGCAACGAGAACGACAGGAGATGCCCAGGGGCTGTTAGAGGGTCGAATAACATCGCGTCGAAGCATGTCGTCTACTTGCTCGTTGATTACAGGGCGTTCTGTGGGAGATACGCGATATGGACGTTGCCGCAGTGGTGGTTGGGCGCCTGTGTCGATGCGATGCCTAACGGCGGACGTGCGGCCAAGAGAAGGTTGAGCAACATCGAAAGAAGAGCGAAATTCTTCCAACAGGCCCAGAAGATGGGAACGCTGGACCGGCGTAAGGTTGTCGGCAATGGAGGAACCAAATACATCAGTGGATGATGAAGCAGATGTAGAAACAGCACTGAGCGTACTGGAACTTTGGCGGTGGGTGTCATAGGGTTCATCCATAACTTGTGCTTCTTTGATGGGTTCCACGCTGCCGAGACATTCCCCTCGCACCAACGTAACACTGTACGGGGATGAGTTCGTAACAAAAATAGAGGTGCTGCCGTGAGTGACTTGAACGGTCGCGAAGGGAACCAGCAAGCCTTTCCTCATGAAAACACGGTCGGATTGCGAGAGGAGTGCAACGGTGTCGGAAAGACTGGCGCAGTAGACCGACACCGCCGTTAACGAGTTTGTAGGCTCTTTGGTGGTGTCTTTGGCGAGAACTTTGTTTGCAGCCGATGGACTGTCGACCGGCGTCAAATCAGCGAATGGTGAGAGCTATACTTCAGCTGGTGCGCAATGAATGAGGGCGTCGTGGCGGGAGAGAAAATCCCATCCTAGCCCTTTACGGCCTGACCCGCACAAACGTGTGGGTCAATAAAGACGCTCACGCAACGCCACCTGTTTCAGTTTCAGTTTCACTGCTCTTTCACAGTCAAATGTTACGGGAGTATATCTGTTTCAGTAGTTCAATAATTTCGACGCCAGAGGGGGAGTAATCTTCCACGAAAAATGCTGTCTGAGCACGTGCGCCGACAGCAGCTGCCTCAGACGTGTAAATCAACGCTCCTCTTCTTATAAATTTTATTTTCGGGAGTATATGTAAATGAAAGGAATAGTAAGACTTAGGCAAATATGCTTCGCTAAAAAATTAGCGCGTTCTTACCACACATGCTGTGTACTCAAGCGTGAAAAAGTCACCCGCACGTTTGTGTGGGCTGGGCTTTAGTCCTCGTCATGTGCACGACAGAGCGGCAGAGGTTGGCTCCTTCGCGCGTGGTTGCGGCTGCGCATTCTGTCTTTTTATTGCGAATCCCTAGTAAAAAAATTCGTATGTACGGAAGATGCGGATCCGTACATACGGAATTATGGTATTACGGATCCGCACGGTAGGAATCCGCATGATACGGATCCGCATGGTACGGATCCGCATAATCCATAAATATGGATTATGCGGATCCGTATCCTCCGTATACACGGCTTCCATTTATACGGAAATATGGTATTATGGATGCCGTATGATACGGCTGGTCGTGCCGATTTGTGGTCGTGCGGAAACCGCATGCATGATACGGCTTACATATATATCTTTTCCGCATCAGATGCCATATAATTTTGTACCGTCCATTTCGGGATACTAAAATATATCTTCTGTAAGGCAAAACTGCCTTGTACATTTGTTAATTGTTGTGTGATTTTGGTTTAGCGAGTCCATACAATGCAGACAAGGTCTTCCATTAAGTCAGAACTTGTTGGAGGACAGCTTAATCGAGAGATCAAAGTAAACTGAATAATATTTATTCTGCACATGTACACGCAGAATAAGCCTAAACGATGTGCACTGTCAGATGACAACACCCTCGCATGCACCACGCAGAATAACCACAAACAATGCGCACTGTCAGACAAGACGACACCCTGGCACGCACCAACACACACGCACTTGTTCACGTCTGCCACCACTGGTTATGCTCCATGTGTCGAGAATGTAGAAACAGTGGCAGTTTTCACACGCAGAGTAAGCATAAACAATGAGCACTGTCAGGCGACACGACACCCGGGCACACACCAATCAGAATAAGCACAAACAATGCCCACTGTCAGACGACACGACACCCTGGCACACGCCACGACACATGCACTTGTTCACACCTGCCTCCAATGACCATATGACGAGAATGTAGAAAGAGCAGCAGATCTCACGCGGCACTGCAAACGGAATGGCACTAATCTGCCACCCTTGTCCACAATGAATGCCTGGCATTCACACTGGCAATAAAACTGAACCTTTATCCGGCACGCGTACCTACGTATGCAGAATAAGTACAAACAATGTGCACTGTATGCGAGACGACACGACACCACTGTACTGGCACGCACCACCACACACGCACTTCTTCACGTCTGCCACCACTGACCATGCTAAATATTATGAGGATGTAGAAACAGCAGAATCTCTCACACAGGTCCTGCCGTGGCGAGGTAATGGCATTGACCCGCCATCCTTAACTGCAATGAAGGCATGTCATTCTTACTGACGGGTAAACCTTTGAAGCTGTAATGCCAAGCAAGCGGCAAACGTGATGGAACAAGCAAAGTCCATGGTGACACGAAAATAGGTGTTTCTCCGATGTAACTAGAGTTGTGGCAGGTCGCGTCATGCACCTTCGGGTTCCCAAGCTGTTACGAGATCCTGCAGATTATAAACCTTTCCTGCAGGCAGGCGCACACACACACACACACACACACACACACACACACACACACACACACACACACACACACACACACACACACACACACACACACACACACACACACACATGCACACACACACACACACACACACACACACACACACACACACACCTGTCACCTTTTGGTTGCAATGTTTTGGTTGCCCACTCACCATCATACACGAAGTGAATGATGGTGCCTTGTCTTCTGGGCGCTCCTAAAGCCCATCCATGCGTTTTCCGCCGGCTAGGTTAAGTAGCGCCAACTCGTCCTCTTCCTCTCCCATTACACCAGTCGCCCGCCCAGCGGAAGCCGAAGTGCCCCCATGATGTTTCTGCTGCTCTTCCGGTTGATGCGCCGGTCCTCCCGCCCATATGTTTCGCGTTTCATGCCATCCCGCCGCTCGGCTGTCTCCGCAACCATCCTGCCGGCGGAGGAGCGGTCGTGATTTTGCTTTAATGGAGCTTCGGTGTACATCGATTTCGCTAAACTCACGCTCTAGGTGATGTAGCAATTGCGTCTTTGGGATTAATGGGCACTGCAGCTGTGCGTGTGTGATGCGTGCGCGAGCACTGCAACTGCACGAGTGCGTCTCGACCAATGGAAGGACCTCTTGATGAGTGCTGTGTGAAGTTTCGTGTGATGCACCGAAAATGTGCCTTCGTCACACGACTACGACACTGATGCGGCGAAAAAGCAAGCCAGTGAGGGGAATGAATGCGCGAGTGCCTGTGTGCGAGCTTGGTGTGAAGTTAAGCTCGCTTGGTCTGCTTGAAGTGACTCAAACGCCTTCCTCCAATGTCATACTGGTGTGAGTGCTATAGACTGGGCATTGTGATCGAATAATATCACCGTTAGGCAAAGCAAAGTTCGAACATCTCTGTTCCACGGCTGCTTCTGCGGACGTCGATCCAGCGTCGATGAAAGCCCCCTCCTTTGAGTCTGCTGCCGCATCTACGGCACAGGCAGTCCTCGAAAGCAAGGTTTGCGTGTGTCGTAGACAGAGATAACAATTCCGCTACTCACCCCACAGTGGAACAGTGGAACGCACGTGTGGAATATTTGTGCTGCACGAGAAGATAGGAATGCGTGGTGACACCCAGTACATTATTTGTATGAAATGCTGATCTTGCACATGCGTATCAAGCGCTACGTGGTGCTCAGTGCGCATATCAGCGCGATGAATGCGCAAACACTACGGGCAAAGTGCTGTAGTTTTTTTTTTCATGGATCAGAATATACTGCGTGTACCCAGTAGTAATGATCTGTTTAATCTAAACAGTCTTCCGAGGGAATGCTGTTCGATCGAAGGCAATGTAGGGTCTTATAATCCTTTATCAAAACATGAACAGACCCCTATAGGCCTAGAACTTCTTTTTGCGCCAAGACATAGTACGAATTGTCGCTCCTGCATGCACAAAATGAACACCACTGCCTGTATTATTTTTGTTTAGTGCGAGCAAAGGTCCCTTTGCCTTCTTGTAATTGCCGTATTTACTCGACTGCAACGCGAGGGGCGACTTTTCACTTTGCAATAAGAAAAGTCTAAACTAAAAAGAATTCTGTGTAGCATTGCACTTCTTAGGCAACTTAAATTTTGTAATTTCAGTATTTGCTTGTAACACGACGGTCGACTTCACGTAGCGAAAATCTGGAAAAGAAAGGTTGTTACATTAGAGTAAATACGGTAGTCGGTGTGTGTCATCTATTTCAGAGTAATTTGCATGAAGCCAGCTTTGTGTTCTAGCTAATTCATTTATTCCTTCTTTGCTTTGATGCACAGACTTTATTTACTTACAAACTTCCTGCAATGCCATAGTGGCATTCTGCAGTGCAGGGGGGTGCATATACAAAGTCGACACAGTTTGAACAAGATTTTCATGATAGAACGTGGAAACAGAATGCAAACTGTAATTATAACAGCGGACCACCAAACCTCTCATTACAATTTGCATATAGCAAACAGCTGAAAAATACATGATATACAAGTCAACGACTTGTGACATGCGTATTATAACCAGTTATAATTGTTAATAAGTCAGATGCAGAACTTTCCATGTACTGTAATCTCTCAAAATATTTAGTATGTACACGGGTCTGTGGAACAATATGTTCTGTGCCTCCATTTTGGCTGTTATGCAATTGAGATGAGCATCTGCAGTGGTTAAGTTAAAAACACAAAATATTTCTTGAACAGTACCAACATATGCAGTTCATTCTGCTGCTTATGCATAGAAAAGCCATAATGTCAACATGCTAGGCATGATGCACACTATGCGCCACTTGACATCGAGAAGCTGAAATAGATGTAGTCTGAGGGAAAGGGCATTTAAAAAAACGATTCAGTGCTGCACATGCAGTTACAACAGACTTATGGTGAAGGTGACGATGACACTCAAGTTAAAAGAAAGCAAGAACAAAATTGATCACGAAAAAACAAGCCAGCTTAGATATAACCACGTTAAAAACAATAATTCAGGATTACGATATAAAACAAGCACATTGCATTAGAACAAGCACAAAATGGGGACGCAAAGGATATGAATGACGCCGTAAGTAAATTTCTGACGGAGCACTTGGAATTCATGGCAAAGCTCCAAGGCAAGGCTTAAACAAGCTCTCTCAAAACTAAACTAATCAAGACAAAATAAAAATCACAACAGATGAAACTACTTCACGCGACAAAATTAATTTTGCTGAACTGTCAGAAACTAACAAATATAAACAAAATAACAATAGCAACATAGAAGGTATAAAGCCAGAGGCAGCAGTAAAAAAGGTTATTACACCAAGACAGCTCAGAGAAATGAGCACTGTGTATTGAAAAGACCATGATGCATGCTGTCCAAGATCGAGGCAACACTGTTAACAATTTCAATGACGTAGTGAACGCGGCTGAAATCTTCTAATCAGAACTGTACAGCTCAAACATGAATCGCTTTACTTTGAGCAAAAGCAAAGTTGAACATGATGCCGCAGTCCCAAGCGTAACTGTGGATGCGGCTAGAAAGGCCCTCCAAGACATGACCCGGGGAAAAGTGGCCAGAGAATATGGCAGAACTGATTTGATCAAAGATGCAGATGAAGGAGATTGTATATTTACAAAGCTTGTAACACTTTACACACTATGTTGTAAAATTCAAGTATGCCAGTGAGATAGACACAGGTCAGTCGTTTACTAATACTTTCAAGACGTCAACATGCCTGTACTTTTTGCTTTATCGTGCCAATGTTGAGGTTCTGTATTCGCGGCTGAAATTCGTCAGCATTACTCTCGCTTTGCCATCCCGCAGCTCGGCTATGCCTCTTGCGACGCAGATCTGACGGCTCATAAGCAGGTTCTGGTCGCCCTCAATGACGCCCTCTAAGTTTGTGGGTACTTCGGTGCCGACGGAAATAATGACGCTGGAGAAAGATGGAACGGTGACCTGCTGTTCTATCACGTTCAAGGCACGGTGACCAATATTCTTATACGGTGGGATGGCATTGTCCATTGAAAGCGTTATCGATTGCGATCGTAGGTCAATGACTGCGCCATGTTGATTTACGAAACCCATGCCTAGACTGATGTCCCTCGAACAACGCTGTAGGACCACAAAGCTCGCTGCATAAGTCTGGTCTTCAATCGTGATTCTTGCCATGCAGACTCCAGTTGATGTTATTAGGTGGCCTCCTGCTGTCCGGATTTCGGATCCTTCCCAAGCGGTCTTTACTTTGTTCAACTTCGTGGCGAACGGCTCACTGATGACAGTATAGTCAGCTCCAGTATCGACGAAAGCGGTGACGTTGTGGCCGTCGATGAGGACGTCGAGGTCGCTAATTCGTAGTTTTGCATTGCGGTTTGCTCGTGGCGTCGGATCACGGCTACGTCGGCTTGTTTCGTTGCTTCGGCGTGTAGTCGTCAGGTTTTTCTGTGGTCGTGAAGTCGCGTCGCCCGGGCGCCGTTCAGCTTGCGGTGTGTTCTTTAGACCTCGTGGACGTCTCGTCGGCGGCGGCGGAGGATCTTCGGTGTTTCGTCGTACAGCAACCACACCTCCATCGGTTGCTGCCCTTAGTTTCCCGGATAAGGGCTCGGAGAGCGGCCCGGAGCAGGGGCGGCGTACTGCCTGCGGTGCGGTGAGGCGTAGCGGCCTGGCGACGGCGAACGGTAAGGTCGTCGGGGTGTCCGCTGTGCTCCTGCAAGGTAGACAGCGATGTCGTGCGGTCGTTCACCCCATTGTGGACGCAGCGCGTCGATGGCGAAACCACGAAGACCCATCTGGCGCCCAGCTGACAGTCTTTGTGGGCAAAAACAGCATACAGCAAAAGTGAAAATAAGAAACACGCGTGGCAATATGATAGCTCTCCCTTCTTGATCCTTCGACTATATTTCCAACAGGTGTGGTCTTTGCTGAACTGCAACCACAAATCGAGAAACTGGGTCTTATTGTTGATTGGCAGTTCATGTGTCTAAACATTCACCCAATTCTCTTGGCTGCGTCACGCATTTCGATGCTGCGACTTCCACATTTTGGCTGAGGCTCCTCTTTAGAAATCACATCATTCTTCTTTCTAAGAAAAATATGCATCCGTGTCCTCAGAAAAACGTTTACCAGCTTGCGTGGCACATTGTGGCAGGATGGTATGTTGGTCACCATGTTTTCAAAAATATCGTTCTTGATGGCTGTCAATGAAAGCCTGCTCTGCAGAATCCTTTCAACATTTCCAAGAAAGTAGGCCTCACAAAGCTTCAGTACCTCAAGCGCTGCCTCTGACGGCAATACAAGTGACACCTTATGGGGTACCTAAGACTTCACACGCAGCCAGTCGTTATCTTCAAGGTCGAGAGCGCTGCCTGTAATAGCCACTGCACAATCACGACATGTCCGAAAGTTCTTCACGTGGCTTACTGCGTATCCACACAAATACTTGAAGCCTTCTTCAAGGACCATGTTTTCCAGTCCACGAGGTGTTGGGTGGAATACAGTGCCCGACCAAGGGTGCTGGTTCTTGTCTCCTCTTCCCACTAATGCCTTGCCATCTGAGCATGCGTAGTTCCCTTTAGGATTTGGCATCAGAAATTGAGAAAGTCAAGCACTGCGCAGCGCACACTTGAACACGCGAGGTGATGGCACAGGATTGTTGATCCGTAATGTTGAAAAAAAAATTCTCTAAGGAATCTTGACCAAACCGAGAAAAAAGAATAAAAAAAAACCTTCCTTCACCAACAGATTCTCTTGGAGCTGCATTATTGACATTGTTGTCAGAATGATGCCGGTCTGGACAGGTTTCCAATTGCCATCATTTCCAACAATCTTCATGTTCTCAAAAAGACTAATCACCTCATGAAAAAATGCGTCTCCTTGAGCACCTAAATGTCGCGCAGCCTGTTTCCGTGTACGAGATGTCACCATTGCGAACCATGTGTGGACCTTGTCAAAAAACCAAGCAGTTGTCTCTGCCTCCTGGTCCAAGTTTCCTTTCTTCGCATGGTAGCACAGGGCAGCTGCGGTGTCATGATTCAGGAGCGAGTAGGCAGGGCCTACTTTCATTTTGTCATAGTGAGCTGCAATTAGGCAAGACTTTTTCAGTCTTGGGGCAAGGCGGAACTCACTGTCTTCTTCAAGTTCGACCAAATGCTCAACATGCTGAATAGAAATGACTTCTGTTGGCAGTTTCATTTTTGACACTACGTCTGTGGGCAAGTGTATCTTGTGCCCTTTCGTTAGATGACCTCTCAAATTCTTGAGGAGGTGTGGCGCATTAGCAACGACATACAGATTTCTGGATGGGTCATTGGGATGTGGCGCATGGCACCGTCGCTTCGTCTTCGTCACCTGAATGCCATACAGCCTCAACAGAGCCCGATCACATGGGCCCATGTCGCTTATAATGCCATGGATTTTCAGACCTACACTTTCGCACGCGGTGATGATGGCATTGAGTTTATATTTTACTGTCTCAGCATGAAATGAGTGGCCAGTAAGCTCATATGCAATGGCCTGTTTCCATCTCGTTGAGATTCCACCCAACATAAACACAAGAGCATGTGTCGCGTAGCATGAGTCGGGCAGTGTGTTGTTTGCTAGCGGAACAGTGGGTCTGCCCAGCAACATTCCTGTCGATGGATCAAAATCCAGTTCTTTTGAAATCTGCATTTCATCCAGCATCAACACATCATGACGTTCCTGCTGTGAAAGCTCTCCAATCTGAACAGGAAAAAAGAAAAAAAATTGAACATTAAAAACATCTCAATCGTCTTTTTGGTTTTTTTTAAAATAACATACACCTGGATCTTAAGCAGATGCATAACTTCCGTCAGGAGTCCAGGGGCAAACTTCAACCCCCTCTATTTTTCGCTATAGGGTACGTTCTGATGGTAGTGGTATACCCAACTCCCGAGCTACATTGTAGCCTTGTGACCGGCAGGACAATTTGAGCCTCAATGCTTTCAGAACTGTCTCATGGCTCCACGATGAACCCCTCATCGTATTCTTCGCTGAGCAATTAGCTTGGTCAGCATTGAGGTAGCTTGCGATGCCTGCATGCGTAATGCAACAAAATGAAGCAAACAGCCCTGTTTTCACAATAAAGGAAAAAGTCAATACAATATCATTTGTGATAAGCAGAGACCGGATTTTTAGGCACTGAAAATCGCATTTTAGGCGCCAAAAATAGGCAGAGAAAACACCGTTTAGTTCCCCAAAATCGTAAACATAGGCGCAATAAATTTTTACAAAAACTCAAATTTTCGAATAAAGACGTGCGCGACCTGGTCCATGACAGGAAAGTAAACAAATGTTATATTTTATGATGGCACAAAGGCGTTAATGATTTAACATAGCCATGCAATGGTCCCTTTTCAGGTACGTTTTCCAGGACACGGTCTCCCCTTTTATTGTCTAGAATGGTGAGTTTAGTGTCCACCATCGAATAAACACGCTCCTGGGTCTGTTTTGTTTTCGGCATGGCAGGAAAGGGCAGCACAGGATTCAATAGCCAGACCGCTAAAAGGCCAGAAGGGTCTGTTAGCCTCGTATTGGCCGGGTCTAATAGCCCAGGGCTGATTTCTCCTCTTTTTGTGAACACCATAAAGGGCCCCTTACCAGGTTTGAGCGTTTCGAGCTAGAAGTATAATGCATGCACTGCGCGCTAACGATCACGTCTGCCAAGATTTGCAACACTACGCTCCGCGGAAGGAGGTGAAATTTCAGACTGAACGCCGCTTGCCCTTGATCTCACGGACACGCGCACCAATGTGGGGGAGGTGAAGTTCAACAAGGAATGGTCCTGCGTATGTCACAGTAGTATATGAAACTGCGAGAATTATTCGAGGCTACATGTCTAATTTGTGCAATCTGTTGCTTGAATTGAAGAATGAAAGATAATCGAAATATTAAAACATACAAACGGAATGTGTGCACGTTTTTCTTTAGTTTTTTTCTTCGAATCGAGAGCGATTCGAGACTTAGCTGCCTATATTTCTTTTGTGTTCGTGTTCTCGCTGTTCCGGCGTCGTGCCGGCGCCAGCCCTGACAATGCTTAGCATATTTTTGGTGCATCGTCCCTTACAGCAGTTTCAGGGATGTGACGCGCTGTGTCGTGGTAAGGATACAGGATCCATGCCAGCCTCACCAAACGCATAGACGGATCCATCCCACAGAAACAGACAGTACACTATAGAGTGAACGCCGAAACAATACAACACCGCTTGTGCGCACGACCTGGCTTGGGCATGTCATGTGCACATAGTGTAATCTTGCTTGCGCATGGCGTGTTGATGCGTCAACGTCGTGTGATCTTCCGGCTCCGAGTTTCTCTGATACCGAAGAGGGCAGGGAAGGAATTTGGCTTGCGAGTGGCAAAGGTTTCAAGCTTACCTACCGGCATCATGCTTTCGCGGCTCGTAATGAACCAATTAAAAAGTTCTTGTGGTACAAAGCTCTTCATTGGGCATGCAAACACTTCCAGCATCTGACTAATAATTTCTCATGTGACCTGGTGAAGCGCCCTCTAAGAGTAAATTACAAACGAAACAAAAGCCATGTGCACATCTGATTTTTTTTACCTACGTTGTACTTTCCCCTGATGGCACTCTGTGGTTTCGCATTCGTTCTCCATATTCCTGATGCTGCACAGAGGTACCTCCTGTTTTCTGCCCCCCCACCACGCCCAAGTCTTCAAGCAGGTGCTTCAATTCCATGGGAACACTGGACTGAAAAACCGGCGGTAAAAGCCGCCCGCTACGTCATCGGCCATACACGCCACTCTCCTCTTCTTCACCTCGCCTCTTCCCACCTTTATTTCTTCTCCCCATTCCACTGTACACGCTGGGACGTGCTCCCATTTAGGGTTGCAGAAATAGCGTATTTTCCTCTCCCCTGCTCCAACCGCTCGCGTCAAGTCAGTGCGGTGGGGTAAGGTGGCCGGCGCGTCCCATTTCACTGCTGCAACCGGTTGCTTCCCGGATGTTTGTTGAACTAGGGAACTAGGTTGTTGCACCCCATAAAGTTCCGAAACGTCAATTTTGCCCGGTTACATGAATTACGGTCTCAAACTGTACTCGAAAGCAAAATTTGAGGCTAAATAGCATTCATATGGGCACCAATTTTGAAAATAGGCATTTAGGGCACTTATAGACATTCAGGCTCAAACCCCAAAAATAGGCATTCATAGGCACTATAAAAACACTATAAAAGCCCTCCTTTACCCCTAATTCATGCTCATATATCAAAGTGGCACGATAGGAACGCAAGGAAAAAATAGGCATTTCCCTAAAATCCCGTCTCTGTGATAAGATAACGACATACCTGCTTTCAGATTCTTATTTTCTTCCTCCAGTTTGTTTGCCTTGTGGTGTGCCAAAGATAGCTCCCTTTTCAAATCTGCTATTTTCACCTCAGAGGCTGTGTCTCTTCTTCGGTTCTAAAAGTACAAAAATGTTCTTGTTAGGACATGCAAATAGACATGCCCGTCTAAAGCTACACATAATGCTGCAACCATGGAAATGGATAGGTTACTTGCAACCAAATATGCACAACTGCGTTGCAAATAAAAAAATATTTCCCCCCATGCTATACATGCACAATGTAGAATTAGTTCAAGCTTTTTCATGGTCGTGGTACTTTGCCGTCGCATACATAGTACATGTAATGGCACAGTGCAACTGACTTGTACGTACCACTTGTCTCTGCCCTGGCAATAGGCACCTCATGTCCACATTGCACCCTGGCCGCAGGCGCCATCAGCGGATGAAGCTTTAGTGCCTGGCCAGCAGTTGGGACTGTTGTCCTCAGTGCTGAACATTGAACATGCGAGAAGAGTTATAGAACCCACAATGACACATTAGATAAACTTGAAGTACTGTGCACAACCCAAGTAATCTCGTGCTTTTATTGCAGTAATTGTTCCCTTACCATGCAGCCGCTGACCTTCTGCGACCTCTGATGTCGGGCGTGGCTTGAATATTGATGTGCCCGCAGCTACAGTGACAGCAAGGCTCTGGAAAATGTGCATGGGGAAAGTGCATTGAAGCACCCATCCAATGTTGCATGAACAAACAAAATGCATGTAATGGCACAGTACTAGTGATTTGTGCATACCGCTTGGCTCTGTGCTGGCATCAGCCAGCTGATGTTGATGTTGCACATTGGTGCACGGTTCAATACCTATCATCTTGTGCCTGGCAATACATAGCCTCAGCTGCTTTTGCAAAATAAAAAACCGATTCAACTGGCTGCAGGCACCATCATCAGTGGAAGCTTAAGTAGCGACTGGCTAGCGTTGGGATAAAAGTGTTCGGTGCTGATTGTGGAACATTCAAGAAGATTTATTGCAACTACAATGACACATTAGATGAACTTGTTGTACTGTGCATAACCCAAGTAATCTACTGCAAGTATCTATCTGCCTTGTGATTTTCTTCCAGTAATTGTTCCCTTACCGTGCAGCCTCTGTCTTTCTGTGACCTCTGATGTCGGGCGTGGCTTCAGTAATGATGTGCCCGCAGGTACAGTCAGGGAGCAAGGCTCTCAAAAATGTGCATGGGGAAAGTGTATTGAATCCCCCATTCCATGTGGCGTGAACATACAAAATGCACTTGGCTCTGTTCTGGCAACAGCCACCAGATATTCATGTTGCACACTAGTGCATGGTTCATTACCTATCACCTTGTGCCAGGCAATACATAGCCTCAGCTGCTTTTGCACCTTAAAAAACCGATTCAACTGGCTGCAGACACTATCATCAGTGGAAGCTTCTAGGACCACTAAAGGAAAATATTAAGTCGACGTTGATTGCTGAAATAGCGGTCCAGAAACCTCGTAATGCTACGTTCGTGCCAAGGAAATGCTTATTTTGAAATAAAATCACGTTTTAGTGGTCCGCATCGCGTTAGCGCACTTCAAATCACCCGCCGAAGCGGAATCTCTGATGTCACTGTTTCCGTGCCCAACGTTGCCCGCCTTTACTGCGCGGCCGCCGACACTAGCAACAGCAGAGCGAAAGTAGCGGGAGCCACAGCAACAACGGCCATTGAACAATACTCTGCTTGCTTGGTTCAACTGGGCTCCACTTGATGGCGCCACGTATACAGCCTAACCAAGCAAAAACACAATTTTTGAACCACTCGCGCCTTTGCCCATAGTAACGCCAGGCGGTTCCTTTTTCTATGAATCAAACAGAAACGGACAAGGAGCATTTTATTACGTGTTGTAATGCACGGAAGCTTCTTTTTGTACGACAGCTGGTTTGATTACCAGTAATTAATTGTAGACGGTAGCTGTGATGTCATTGGGATCGTTTCCTAGATGTCCCACTCGTAGCGCATGTGGTGTCATACATTTGCCTTAATTTCTCGATTAGTAGAGCAGTGCTATTGATAATATTGTCACGGGCTCAGAAGATGGTTGAGAATGACGACGACGAAGTGCTGAGCGGAACGCGCTTGAACTGCAGCAGCGTTGTACGCTTGTGCTCGCAAATATATTCTGCGTTTAAAGTTTCTTCCCCGTAACATCTTTGGTGCAGGTGCGGGGTACAGCCAGACCCTGGGAAAGTCCGAGCAGTTCGCGACTTCCCCACACCCCGTTCGGCCAAGGACGTCCGAAGTTTCCTAGGACTGTGCTCCTACTTCCGTCGTTTTGTCGAGAACTTCGCCGAGTTAGCCCGTCCTCTGACCTGCGTCCTCAAAAAGGACGTCGCATTCACCTGGGGCCAACAGCAAGCGAATGCCTTCTCGGCGCTCGTTGCCATGCTCACCAATCCACCAGTTCTGGCACACTTCGACCCCTCTGCCACCACGGAGCTTCGTACCGATGCCAGTGGCCACGGCATAGGCGCAGTGCTTGCGCAACAGCAACAAGGCAGGCACCGTGTCGTCGCGTACGCAAGCCGTCTTTTGTCGCCATCGGAACAAAATTATTAGATCACGGAACGCGAGTGCTTAGCTCTCGTCTGGGCGATTGCGAAATTCCGACCCTACCTATATGGCAGACATTTCTCCGTTATTACGGACCATCATGCGCTTTGCTGGCTCTCCTCGCTTAAGGACCCCACGGGACGCCTCGGTCGCTGGGCGCTGCGCTTACAAGAATACACACTTTCTGTATCCTATGAATCGGGACAACTTCACAAGGACGCCGACTGCTTGTCTCGGTGCCCAGTCGATCTGCCTGAAACGACGCAAGATGGACATGAAGCACTCGTTATCTCCATTACGGACTTCACGAACATAGCTGCTGAACAACGCCGCGACTCTTCTTTGCGGCGTATTAGATGGTCTGCAGTCTTCACAGCCTGACCGTTCCTTACAGATGTTCGTCCTTCACAACGACATCTTGCACCGCTACAACGCCCGCCCTGAAGGTACTGAGCTCTTGCTCGTTGTTCCTGCGCATCTCCGCTCGGATGTTTTGGCCCAGCTTCAAGATGCACACACCGCCGGACACCTAGGGGTGTCACGCACGTATGACCGCGTTCGTCGACGATTCTTTTGGCCTGGCCTCTACCGTTCTGTGCGACAGTACGTTGCGGCGTGCGACCTCTGTCAGCGGCGCAAGACACCTGCGCTATTGCCTGCTGGCAGCCTTCAGCCCATTGAAATACCAGATCAGCCATTTTTCAGAGTCGGCCTCGATCTTCTAGCACCTTTTCCCGAGTCGGCCACTGGTAATCGGTGGATTGCCGTCGCTACCGACTACGCAACGCGGTATGCCATTACACGAGCACTCCTCACCAGCTGCGCTACTGATGTAGCCGATTTCATTCTTCGTGACATCATTCTGCGTCACGGTGCTCCTCGCCAGTTGCTAACAGACCGCGGCCGCTGTTTCCTATCGAAAGTAGTCGACGACCTACTGCGATTCTGCTCGACTCACCACAAGTTCACAACAGCGTACCACCCACAAACCAACGGCCTCACCTAACGTCTGAACCGTACCCTGACAGATATGCTTGCAATGTACGTCTCCGAAGACCACCGAGATTGGGACATCCACTTACCTTTTGTAACTTTCGCATACAACTCTTCACGTCACGACACAGCTGGATTTTCACCTTTTTACCTACTGTTTGGCTATGACCCGCCTTTACCCATGGACACCATGCTCCATTCTGACGCCGACTCATCGACTGCCTATGCTCGTGATGCACTGGCCCGTGCTGACATCGCCCGCCAAGTTGCCCGGGATCGCTTATTCGCTTCCCAGGTTGACGAAAAGTGTGTTTACGATCGCCGACACCGCGACGTGCAGTACTCTCTAGGGTCGCTGGTCTTGATATGGCTACCATCACGACGTGTTGGTCTCTGTGAAAAACTGATGTCACGTTATTTTGGCCCTTACCGCGTCATACGAAAGGTCACTAGCGTTACCTATGAGATTGCTCCGCTCCATCCCAGGTCAGCAACAGCTCCAGTTACGAGCGACATCGTGCATGTGTCGAGACTTAAACCGTACCACTCTCGCTCCGAGGACTGATCGCACCGGGACGGTGCTTCTGCCGCCGGCGGGTAATGTCACGGGCTCAGAAGATGGTTGAGAATGACGACGACGAAGTGCTGAGCGGAACGCGCTTGAACTGCAGCAGCGTTGTACGCTTGTGCTCGCAAATATATCCTGCGTTTAAAGTTTCTTCCCCGTAACAATATTGACGTTTTAGACATTCCCAAACATTGATCTTTCACTGTGACGCAAATTGTTATTTGCCTTTAGTGTCCCTTTAAGTAGCGACTGGCTAGCAGTTGGGATTACAGTGTTCGGTGCTGAATGTTGAACATGCAAGAAGAGTTATTGAACCCACAATGACACATTAGATCGTGTAGTACTGTGCATAACTGAAGTAATCTACCGCAGGTATCCATCTGTCTGGTGATTTTGTTCCAGTAATTGTTCCCTTACCGTGCAGGCTCTGGCTTTCTGTGACCTCTAATGTCGGGCGTGGCTTCAGTAATGATGTGCCCGCAGGTACAGTCAGGGAGCAAGGCTCTGAAAAATGGGCATGGGGAGAGTGCATTGAAGCGCCCATCCCATGTTGCATGAACAGACAAAGTGCATGTAACGGTGTAGTGCTACTGATTATAGTGCATACCACTTATCTCTGTGATGGCATCAGCCACCTCATGTTCATGTTCCACACTGGCTGCAGGCGCCATCATCGGTTGAAGCTTCAGTAGCGACTGGCCAGCACTTGGGATTGTGGTTCTCAGTGCTGAACGTTGAACATGCGAGACGAGTTAAATTAGATAAACTTGCAGTACTATTCACAACCAAGTAATCTACTGCAAGTATCCATCTATCTCATGATTTTGTGGCAGTAATTGTTCCCTTACCGTGCAACCTCTGGCCTTCTGTGACCTCTGATGTTAGGCGTGGTTTCAGCAGTGAATGGCCAACAGTGAAAACACTACCACCTAAAAATTGCAAACACAAGACAGCAAATATGAGATCCCCATGGCACACTGCTAGGGCAGGTGAAATAAATAGATCAGAGAATAATGCACAAGTAACCCTGTAATATGCTTGATAAAACATGTCACGTGAAGCTGTTACAGTGGCATGCTAAACTGAAACTAGGCAGTGAAATGAACATTTTCTGGCACTGTTATTTTAAACCATGCTTCATAACAACATCCGTTCAATTTGAGCTAGGATTGTAAAAAATGAAATACCTATCGTTAATGCATTGATTGTAGCAAGTGGGTGCCGAAGATGCGTCTCTCTGGAAACACGAGATGTGGCAACCACTGGGACGGTGCTGGCCATGGGTCCATCTGAAAGCGTTGTGACGTAAGCAGTTTATACAGTGAACGAAGTTACGAACTCTTAAGAGTGTACAGAGTGTACTCTTAGTTTATAATGGAACTTTTTCAAACACCAGCTGTTTTTAAAAATGTACCGTCATTTTCTTTTCCGGTAACGTGCGCATTGTCTCTCTCTGTACCTGGGTGTAAAGTGATTAAAAAATTGATGTGTGTAACATAAGAGGCTATTATATATTGTCTTTTTTATTTATAGCTGTTCCCATCAATATCCTTTCTTACCTGGATTCAGAGATCGAGTACCAAAAAGCGAAGGTACTGCTGTGCACTTCAGCTTTTTCACGCCATAGTTTTGAAACACTGCAGGCTCGAACTGGTCCATTGTAAAATGATCCTGCTGGGGAAAAACATTTGTCTGTTTTAAAGACGACTCACCTGTAGCGCACGGTGGTAGACGTCTGTGCACACCTGCTGAATGATGAAGAAACACGGCATAACTGATAACAGCAAAGCAAGAAGTCTGAGTCTTTATTTCAGGCATGTATAAATAAATACATGGCTGCGGAGAAGGGAAAAAAACGCTCAGTTGCGGCTTGACAAAGCTCCCTTCCCCCCGTACAGATCGGTAGAGCGGTATACACGGAGCAGAAATAGCACAGACATGGAAAACTGAAAAAGCAGAGGAAAAAAAAAACGAAAGCACCGTTGTATATCACTTATGTACTTTACCTGTGCACTGTTTCTACTGGAGTCATGATCCAGCGAGCCTAAATGTGTGTCCTTTTGTAGCCTATGGTAAACATGCAGAAGCTGAGTTAGAAAGATATACATGCTGACATTGAAAGCTGCAGCTCACTGTTTACATAATCGTACATAAACAATACTTCAACAAACTGTTACTAAATCATGTTTAGGTGAGGCTTGATCAACCTCGCTTTTTTAGGGAGAAGAAAAAAAACAATGAAATATTCACTGATTTCCTAAATGAAATGAAATACCGCGATTGTGCTCTCATTTACACTTGCACTCAGCCCTGACCGTGCATGCAATTCGCTGGACATCGGATGGCAGGCAGGATAAGAGAGAAAGTACGGTCGCTTAGTAAACATGCTAAGCTTGTAAAGTTTACATCGCAAAAAACGAAAAATACGCAAGTGCCTCGCGATGTTGTGCACCGTCCGCGCTTACAAGTACATAGATTCTCGTGTCTGATGTTTGAGGCGATCGTGCTCGCAATCATATTGCGTGAACTGTGCAATTTTTTTTTACAATTATGCGGCTGTAGTCGTAGCACCAGGTATCTGGGCAGTTTGCGTACGACGGCGACTGACATTCATTTTAAAGTGGTCGCACTATGCCCATCGCTCATTTCTGCTAATTCAAATCTGTGACCTAGCGACCCTCAGTTCTGTTGTAGCATATTGTGATCTGCCAGACATTCAGGCCTCGTCAAACATCCCGTCAGGTTACGGAACCGACGTTTTGTCATGACAGGATGAAAGAACGCCGTCAACGATAGAAGCACTTATTTGTGTCAAAACATCGACTAATGTCACTGTAGTACAGTGTTTTAGGACCGGCGAGGAAACACTGCCTGATGGCTGATATCGGTGCAGCGGCAAGAGGTTTGACGGCTGTCTGAATCATGCGCGAAACGTAAGCAACGTAAAGGGCGGCCTACGTGAAGATTTTACAATGCAGGACGTACCTCGCAGAGCTTGTCCAACTTTGGCTGGATGCATTGTCGTCCAATACGCTGCAGCCAGACGGCGGTTCTCTTTTCATCGTGCTTACCAAGAGGTACAGAAAGAGAGACTTGCCGGTGTTCGACCGCGTCGGGCAGCCCGGCGTGCAGCAGCGAGGTGGCATTCTCGCAAAGCAGAAACACCCGAGCGAAAATTCCCTCGGTGGCAGTTTAGGAGGAAACTCGGAACACTTGTGGAACTCAGAAGGAAATGTTTGCTTTCTCGCGTGTGCACATGTAGCACATGCGGCTGCAGAAACAAGATGGAAGGATAAAGCGGAAGGAGGTGGCTCAATAACTTCCTTCCGGAAGTTCCCGGAACCGGAACTAGGCGGCGGCGGCGGAACAATGGTTGGCGCTACTTAAAAAAAGCGGTGGTAGACGCGATGGAGGGGCTTTAGGCGCTCCCAGACTCAGCGACAACGCCAGTTCGCGTTCCACGACAGAGGAAGACGATGCCACCTACTCAGACGCCGAAGTCCACACCAGTGCTCGACGCAACGCCTCGCCTCCGCATGCATCGCCACAGAACGCTGCTGTGAGTGGTGAAAGCCACGCGTCCTTGGCTATGGGTTGTGCCGCCGTGAGTACCGGAGCCGCCGCATGCTCCGCAGGTACCGGCTGCCCTGGTTTTGCATGCGACTCATACGAGAGCACTGTGGAGCTGACTACCTCCTCTCTGGTGAAGTTCACCTCACCGTTGATCACAATGGAGTCCACCTCTGGTGCTCGACTCCGAGTACCGCGTCGGCCCGACGATCCCAATTATAACAGCGCCATCCACGAGGTGAATTATGATGAGTGGGGCGACTGCGAGCGGAAGAGAAAGCATGCCAAGAGCGAGCCCCTTTTTATTATATATCCTCGAGCGGTAATCACTAACCCACGTTAGTGGAACCACTCACGCCATCTAGTGATATTATTTTCAAGGACATATACACAAAACGTCATCTATTGAGCAATTCATAAACTAGAGGTGGCTACATACATACTACATACAAACGGAGGAGGGAACGACCCCCACCCTAAGGACCTTAGCCCCTAAAAGGACAGCTTGTACCTTGCGTCAGACGCCACCGTGTGGCAGGCGACTCAGACGGGCCAATCCACGCGCCACACTTTAAAAAAGAAATACCTCAGAGCGGCGGGTTCTGCGTTGTCGACACTTGCAGCGCGTTCTTCAAACACAAAGGTGTAACAACTGTAATAGTTGTTAGTTCAAGCTTGTCCTGTGTATACTTGCCCATCCTTTTCGAGCGTCCTTCTTTGTGCGTCAGCAGAAAGCTGGAAGTATCGAGCTGCTCGTCGATCTTCGTATGACATTCCAATTTCTTTCTATCGCATTCATTGCTTCGCCGTTGCGGCCAAACCGAATTTTTTTCGAGGTGATCTACTTTCGCACTTTAATCAAGAACTATCTTACTAGTGCTTTCCCAAGCTTCGTCCACCGTTTCCAGCCTTTGCTCACATTTCTGAGTTAAACCAAGCTCTTGCTCGAGATTGGTGATCAGAGTTGGAATGTCTACGACAGCTGATTGTACCTGTTTTAAGTCGATAGCCAACGTGAAAAGAGCTTTATTTGTCTTTGTTTGCTTTTTTCAAGATTTTTTTTTAGTAATTCATGTTTAGGCTTGCCTCCGACTCTCAGTGAGACAACGAGTCAGGCTTGGTTTTTATATCTCCGAGTGTTAGTAGCAACAAAGGGATGACATGAACGCAATCACACAATAAACCGAGCAGACACAGTGCGCTTGGCAACACTGTCAGCGTGAGTGAATTGTCTTCAGCAGAGCAAATAAATATTGGTCACCAGCCTGAGAAAAGAGAATCGGAATAAACGTCCGTCTTCCAGCAGTAACACCAAGCCCATTGAAAGTTTCCCTCAACGGGATCCTGTATTTAGGCTTCAAGTTATCGGCGGTCGAAGCGTCAAGGAGATGATTGGACGATATGCCTGGTGCAAAGAGGACGTCACTTCATGACGAATCCATGACGGTGCTGTGATCATGAGGACAGTCGGCCGAAGCTCTCGGGCAGTCGGCGCGGACCGTTAGAGGAAGCCCGCTCGAAGGCAAGACCTGTCATTCCAATGGTAAAATGCACCTGACAGGCGGTACGAGCAAAGAGAATCGGAATACGCGTCCGTCTGCCAGCAGTGTCACCAAGCCCCCAATATAACGATTAATATAAAAATTGACCATCTCACCTTTTCTTTGACACTTCGTTGGTGGCGCAGAGGAAAGCCGCCGAATGTGTGTGGTAACTTGAAAACAGAGAGCAGCATATGAGCTGACCTCTCCACGCTACCCCACCTGTTTACGTAGCACCATGGAGGTGCGGCGGCTTGGTGAAGCAGACTGACACACCGTCGCCCAAAACACCGTAAAAGCTTAACACAAAAGCTCCCTCAATACCAAAATTAAGTGATTGATTTGTCAGTGAGATTGATTTTGATCAATCTAACGAACAAATCAATATGCTTTGAAACGATTGATTCTTTTTCGTATGTGTGTTTAGGGCGGGGCAAGACATACAAAATCAGTTTCCAATGTTTGGCTGTACAGCACTTCTAACCCATTTGGGCCCACTGTACTTTACAAAGTACACTTCCTTTTTCGGGAATAGAAGATACAAAACAGAATGTTCTGACCTTGCTCATTAGTATTTCTGGTGCCAAAGGTTGCAGCAAGATAATCCTAATTTGAAATATTGACTCGGTTATATTTATTGACTCGATATATTTATTGGCCGATGAGCCCGCAGGAGAGCGCGACGGATTTGTTTTTTGTCTGCTACCACCATATATACGGATACCCTTTCGTGGTAGAGGCCTGGGTCACGAAGTGGTGTCAGGCTTTTCCCGTCAGCAATTATTGTGCGACCTTGACGAATACCGAAGAAAAACGTCATTTCGGGAAACGGCAATCGTGGTCGTAGTGTTGGCTATTCGCATTTACAACTAGTTAACAGGCATCACACATGTACGGCCAGCAGGCAAAGTCGTTCCTCGAATATGCCGGGAACCGCTTGTTATAATTTGCTGGTCATCGCGCCGCAGCGCCCACTTCCTTGCGAAGCAAGTGAAGACTGCGGTAGCGCGAGTGCTGAGTGCCAATGTTACGTCAGGCCATGAGGTAATCTTTACGCGCCAGTGTAGTTGCACCGCCTGCCAAGACCACAAAATATACGCAAAACTACTGAATTCCCACAAAGACAATACACCTCGTTGCGCTTGACTTCAATAAATTACGCAAACAGTTGTTGAAGGTTTAAAGTCCCAGAACCATGATATCAATTGAGAGACGCCGTAGTGGAGGGTTCCGGAAATTTCAACCACATGGGGTTGTGTAACGTGACCTAAACCTAAGTAGACGGGCCTCAAGAATTTTCGCATTAATTGAAAATGTGGCCGCCGTGGCTGGCATTCGATCATGCGACCCTCCGTGCCTCAAATAAAGAAAATGCCACATGGGCAGCTGCTCGCCAACTGCTTCGCATGAAATTGATTCCGACAATGCTCACTTGCGTTCGATCTGCTCATTTTTAAATGCGAAGCATTTCTTTGCGCACTGTAGACATTTTGAGCGTTTCTACCTATCTATCTATCTATCTATCTATCTATCTATCTATCTATCTATCTATCTATCTATCTATCTATCTATCTATCTATCTATCTATCTATCTATCTATCTAACTGAGCGTTTCTATCTATCTATCTATCTATCTATCTATCTATCTATCTATCTATCTATCTATCTATCTATCCGCCTAATCTGGGTGCTCTCGTGATCACCTCCTTAACTTGGGGTAGGCCAAAATTAGTATGGAAGAGTACGACGACTTGATGATTGACTCTCTTGTAATGACTTGAATATAGTAAAAATTCCGTCACGGACGACGTCAAGCCCTTTCCTCCAGACACGTCTGGCAAATACCCTTATACCACAGGCCGCCGTATGCGGGTATGCGCCACAGGTGTTTGACAGTTCATACACCGGGTGTCCCAGCTATCTTTAGCCCAAGGGTTAAAAAATACAATATTTCAGGCAGGCGAGTGAAATCAGTTGAATATTGCTTACAGCTATCTTGCGCACTATAGACAATTTTTTTCTTTTGTAGCTAACGAATTTGTTAATTAGAATTAATTTACTAAATTGATAAATATTGACTTCACGCAAGAAATGAGAGTTGCAAAGTTCGAGGACGTCTTCCGAAACCCCCCATTGCATCATTTGCGATAAAGAAAGTTTTACGCGTACCACTTTTTCCATGCTGCAAAGAAAGCCCGCGAAATACAAAAAAAAATACCACGTGACTAGCGCATTCGCGCGCCGCGACCGTGCTGCTCTCAGCCGTGGTTTGAGCGAACAAAATCAGCTGCGACCACGACCCGCCGGCTGCGTTGCAGCAGTAGGCCGATAAGTTTACGGTGGTTTCTTCGCGCGCGCTCGCTACAACTTGCACAGTCACGCGCGCCAACTGGCTGGCAACGGGCCAAGAAACCACCGTAAGCCCAGGTATTAAATTGTGGTACTCATGCAGTACGGTCGGCACAAGACTATCGTCTTTCGACGACATTTGCAGCGAAGCACGCAGATACGCGGCCAATTTTTTTCGAAGGCTTTGTGTATGTGTGTCCTGCTTTCTTGTGCTACCTCGCGACTGTATGCTACGAAGTTAGCGAGATTCCTAAGGCTACCAGCAGTCTGTGTACGCGGTTCTCAGTATTTTGCCAGTGTCCGCGGTGTGCCGGAGTGACAGCAGGGTTCTGTTTGGTGTCGCAGAAGTCTGAAGTTTCAACGCTATAGACGTCGATGGTTTTCCGGAGACGTAAGTTCTGCTGTCCCTATCACGGATCGCTTCGCTCTCCTACTGTTTTAACTAGCTCGCCTGCTGTGCCGACTCAGTATAGCGCAACCTGCTGTCACTATATAGCGACTGCTCACTATAAGGCCAGTTTTACTAGCGCCTTTCCTTACCTGCCGTCACTATAGGCTACTGGGAGTGCCTGGAGCACCCGTTACCCAAGACGTGCCGCTTCGCGGTCAGTATTTTGCCAGCGTCCGTGGCGCTAGGCGCGCGCTCGCTCGTGAACTTTCGTTTTTTTCCCCATGATCTCACCAAGAAAAAGGAAAAGAAACAAGAACAGCATGGTGGGATTTATGACAAGCGCCCGAGCAGGTAGCGTCTTCAGGGAGGTTGGATTATAGTATCTATAGGCGCGCTGTTTGCTATTTTTTCCTCTGTGGTTGAAGTGCATTCCGCTCGTCTAATTTGAGTGGCGAGTTGTGAAAACTTCGTGACGTCAGAATGACGTTGAAGTGGCCGAACTGGAAAGAAAGGGCGCGCTGCTGGCCGAGCTCGCGCCAAGCAGCGGCGGCTGAAATGTAGGATCCATTACATGGACACATCGAGAAGAGCTCCCCCGCTGAAGTGATGTGTTTTATGTTCCGATTCCCCGTTCAGGTTACAATGAAGGACTAACGGCGGCGCGCTGCAATTATTGTGCGGCGGCGGCGTGGCAACTCTATGGACTTTGGCGGCAGCGCGAACGGCGTGAGCAAAAGCAGGCGGCGGCGCACAGCTCAAGTGTGGACTACGTCGAGTCTCATGATATGATGATCGCTACCTAAAGTTTCCGGTAGCACACTCCACTCTGCTACGGTGACGTTCGCCGTAGAGGTGAGATTGGTGATTGTGTCCCTGGAGACGCTGTTCCCGATTCCCATCTGGAGAGGGTCTATCCAGAGTGTTAGTATGTGCTGCCGGGTGGTATCAGGCATCCTAGAAACCGTGTTCGTGGTGTTATGACCGCCCCATGTCAGTTGCATTGCGTTGAAATCTTCCACTATTATGTCCTGGTGGCCATTCGTGCGCTTCCTGATTTCCCATACGACGAGATCGAAGTATGGTAGCTGGTCTCGTGGGGGGTTGTACAGGTTGGCTATTAATCACCTTTTCTGTCTTTCTTTCGGGTAAAATATCTCTATTAGGGTGTGTTGTGTCTGGGTGTGCTCAACTCCGTGTTTTTGCGCTTAAAGAGCTTTCTTCACAAGAATGGCAGTGCGTGGGTTTTTGCGCAAGTCATGTACCCTTGCAGTCGGACGTTATGCGCGCTGGTTTCCTGCAGTGCGATGATGTCGGTTGACTAGGCTTGATGGATTCTTGTAGGTTTGCATGGCGAGGGCGCCACGATCGACAGTTTCATTGTCATATGCGTAAAGATGAATACTTGTTCTTAGACTTATATTTATGGGTTGCTATCTTTGATCAAGTCGATGTCACGTCGGCCTGTTTCTTTTAACAGATGGACGGCACGTACGGGTGAATGAGTGTGATGAGTCCACAGACGTTTGCTTGTGCGTGTCAAGGCAATGGTTTACTATTATAGACGCGTGGGACGCTGCGTCCATGGCTTAAAAGTAGCAGCATAGAAGTAAGTCAATAAATAGCCAGAGGTGAATTAATAATGTGCAAGGTAATTATCTTGAGAGTGAGCTCAAAAACATAGGTGAGAATGACATATCAGAGACTTTACAGCCTAAGGAATGAGCACATATCTATGAAAATGAACGAAAAAGTTTGTACTATGCAGCAAAACGCTTCCTGTAATCTTGTCGATTTCGCATTTACGGAAGGTACTACTTACGGAAGATACTATTAGATGGATAGGCACACGCGCCGTACTCGGGCTTTCGTTGTATATATTTTTCTGCGGTGATCAACATTTCTGTTTGAGCTGTAGTTTCAATGTACTTCGCTCCTGTGTACATGTATCGGTTATTTAGAAAACTGATCATATTGCAATGCTAGTGACATGACTGTGGCAAAACAAAAAAAAAGTAGCGTGGGAAGGCAGCCTGACGTCGCACACGAAGCACAGGAATGAAATGGTTTTTGAACATCATAGGCGTTTTCAATAGCAATTGGAGAAAAATAAGCATTATGTGGAAACACGAGCTTTTGTTGGGCAGTATTGCGCTGGTACCTTGCTGCAAGAATATACGCGAATGTCGAAGAGCACATCGCAACAGAATAAGGTTTCGGGAAAGTTTAGGCTGCGACGTGGTAGGCTTTCTGCAATTTACACCCGAATTAGCTTCAAGTGCTCAAAATCCGCGAAATTCAGTGTTTTGTTGTCGCGGTCTTCCGGAAGTAGTGATGTACGATCACGACATGCTGCGGAGCGTCTAGTACCAAGGTTGCGTTTTCTTTAAAAGTGTAGCAAGGGTTGCCCTTGAGCCGCTTCCTGGCTAAAGGAGGGCCTAGCAGACGATTACGCCAGTGTGCCCAACAAAAATGGCGGTGGTAGCTACAGTCACAGCGCATTACAAATATCCAATATTCATGTAGAAGGTCTTGCTTGGTACGAAATGCCACGGCTAGTAATGAAGGTAAGGGAACGTTTTTTTTGTTTTCATTTTGCTCGCAGGCTTTAAAAATGTGGGAAATCGGGGCCGCTGCTTTAAGGCATCAATGTAAGTTCGCTTACACCCCTGTAATAATAACTATTGGCTTTGCTTTTCCGCAGTGTTCCAGAATTTTCAAACGGAAAGGATGTGGCAAGCAATTTCCAGCTGTATTTTATTAGGACTCATGATTGCAGTGGGAACGTGTGACGACTACAACATACCACACTTTAGTTTTTTTTACAGCTCTTCAGGTAGGTTTGCGTTTTGAGTACTATTTATACAATATTGTTCATTGAAAGTATTGAAACCTGGACGAGGAAGTTTTCCAAACGATGACACTAAGAACAAAAGTACAGTTCGCGGAGTCGGTGTGCATAATGTTTCTGTATTATCTTTGCAGTTATTTACATAGGGCAGAGAGGCCGATTTATTAAATTTCAGTGAAAGGGACATCCGAAATAACTATCCTAAAAGGATAACTTTGCCTTAAATAATCATCGTCAAAACTGTCAACGTGAGCTCGTTACGTCCGACACTAATCTTTCGATACTAAACCAAATCACAGACAAATAACGAATATCTGTGTTCTGAACACACGCGCTTATAACTGCGTAAGCCAGTCCTCTGCTACTACCGTGTAGCCCTCTGCTGCACTGTAGCAGAAAGCGATCATGCAGGAGCTAGTTCGCGCGCGTAGGTCTTGCAATATGCTGTCTACTTCTAACCGCCCCCCAAGACCAGTAGATTTACGCCCACATTGAAGCTATTTTTATGACTTTGCCATGATAGACACGATTGTGCCATATCATTTGCTGAAGATCTTACCAAAAGAGCGTTTCGCATAATACTTTTTCACTGCAGTGTCTACACTTTCTTTTCACCTCAATGTGTAGATACAAGCTCATTGCTGCAGCAACTTGTTTCTTTTCACTGCGATTCATCGCCCCTACTTTCATCCATTGGACAAATATTTCCAACGAACGTTCCTATTTCATATTAGTTCACCTTTGCGCCATGCCGTATGATTCGTCTTGTAGCATGCTTCACCTTCAACAGCAGTCGCAAAAGCTGTGGTCCTTTGCTTTGGCCTATGAATATTTTATGTTGTACGCAAACTCACTCGGATGGTCATTTAGAAAAAGTATACTCATATTTGTGTAGCCCCAATGAATCTAGTATACTGCATTGAGACAATGAAGCAGAGGGAACATGACAGATTAGAATGCCGCTAAGGTTCATTGTGGCACCACGTGAGGCATATAGATAATGATGCTCTCAGGAATTTAGAGGAAAAATTGCCTTCCTGATGGCAGACAGCAGTCGCCGTGACAAGATAGATTCCGCCTGGCGTTCGCAACAGCACTTCAAGTCAAACGAATGGGGTGCGCGCAGGCGCTACCCTACCTACAACACAAGCAAGGCGTGCACGATAGAAGACGGCTGCGTGCCTCACCACCCCTAATAGCATCTACTGACGGTGACAGGGACCTCTTTCCCAAATACTATTCAATATTACAAAGTTAGATGTAGGAAAACTTTCTCCTTTGCATCGATTTACTCGACTTCACAATTAAGTTTGAGCAGTGCATGATCATTGCCGCGCTGGGTTGCTTATGTCAGTGTTGCCGTTGCTGGCTACTTTGCGCAACATTCGCTACTTCACGACGCTGTCTCGCGACAAAAGCTACAGGTTGGTTCTATGGCTGCTTTCTGGGTACTGAAGAACTATTTTCGTGCATTATGTAGCCTATGTACTCATCAGTTGGAAATAAAATACACTGCAAGCATTTTTAGGGGTCAGCTGATGCGCGAACACGTCTTTCCTAAAGCAGTAGGGTAATTGGCACTAAAACATCCCGACCAAACGTGCGACGCGACCAGGAATGAAGGCTGTTTAGTATTGCTTTAGGATCTTAGAGATACTATAGATTAACTGTATATCGCAATAAAAAGATGCAGTACACATCACGTGCATTCGACATGCGCTCGTTTTCAGAATGTTTAATGGCTTTTAGTTTGGAAAAAATAGACCCTAATCATTACGTAAGACTAGGAGTATCTTACTGCAACCTCTGGCTTTCAAACTGTTTATAAGCAAAATCAGAATAAGAGATTGTGTATTTTCTGTTGCCGAAAAATGAAGTGTGCTTTGTAAATTACGCTGGGTGCTTATGGGTTAAATCTCAATCTGTTCTTCCCGACCCTAATTGAATTGTCATTGGGAATCCCAGTTGAAGTATACACATTCCGAGAGTTCCGAGCGCACGAACAGCAAATCAATGTCATCCCCAAGTTTTCAAAAGGCAGCCTGACACAGCCGACTGATAACATGTTTCGAAAACTTATCATCTTAAGTTGGACTGACATCCCTATCGAAAAAAGACAGCGTTTGCAGTGTCGCCCAGTGCCTTTCAGCGCGCTGGGTGACACTGGAAACGCTGTACAGTGTGTCCCAGTGTACAACAGCGCGCTCGGAGACACTGAGACACACTGTACAGCATGGCCCAGTGTCTTACAGCGCACTGGGAGCCACTAGTCACGCTGTACAGTGTCTTCCCGCACACTGGGAACACCGGCGGCACATTGGAGGAAATTGGGCGCGCTCGATGAACTTTCTATAAGACCTTATATTGGATCGCGACATGTCGAGCGTAAAGCTTACTGAATATTTTCAAAATGTTCTGTTCTGTGTGCTACACATATATAGTGTGATGACTGAAGTCGAAGAGGCCGAACTGGGTTGTGGGTTGTGGGCTTACGACCGGCTCAGAACAGAAATAGAACAGCGAGCCCAGCGAACGGGTGTTGTGTCTTTCTCTCTCTACAATGGCGCAGTCACGAAACGCAGAGTCATCAGATTACATCAATGTACCTACGTCCATGGCCCTTCGAAACGGACGAGTACTCCCGGAGACTGAGGATGGCGTCGAAGCCTCCACGGCGGCTCCATGGCAGCACTGTGACGCCGACACTGCCCGGTCCTCGTGCATGCTGCCGCAGCAGCTCAACGATATGGCAAGCTGCGCTACTTCCGGCATTCGGTGTGTTGCTCTTACCCTACTCTCCGAGACAGCAATTCCGGAGTTCCATGGTTACGAGAACGACCCTACCACGTGGATTGGCACCATCGACTCTGTTGCGCTCAAACATTCTTGGCCGGAGTCCACCAAGAAATCCGTCGTGGAAGGGCGTCTCCGAGGAGCTGCCCAAGCCTGGCATCGCTTTCAAGGAAGCACGTAGGCCTCTTGGTGTAGTTGGAGCGCTGCCCTGACGTCTACGTTTGCACCGCTGCCGGGCGCTTATGACACTCGTTTCATGAAGATGCGGTCGCGCCGGCAAGGCCCAAGAGAAGACATTGCCACCTACATCTACGACAAGTTACACCTCCTAAAAGCGTGTGACATCGCCTGGCCCTCTCCCGCAGCCAGACAGGACGTCGTCGATGGCACCTATGACTCAACGCACGCGGCCATACTGTCTGTACACATAGCAAAAGATGGCCTGGAAACTTTCATCTGAAGGGCGGCAGAGTTGCAGGATACTACCACGCTAAACGCAGCCCTGCTAAACGCGCCCCTGCTGTCTCCATGCAAGCAGCGGCTACAATGTCACGTGATTGCCATCCTTGCAGTCGCTGCGTACAAGGATACGAGAGTTATACACAAGCTCCGCATCAAGAAATCCAGTACCAAACGCGGCCGCTAACAACCGTTCGCGTCCGCATTGAGGGCATCGGGGAGCTGACGGCTCTGGTGGATACTGGAGCGCAACGCACGGCGCTGCTTCGACACCATGCCCCCCGTCACCCGCCAGCCTTGGACCGAGCCCCCCCCCTTTGCGGCCTCGGCGGCAGCGTATTACCGGTCGGTGCACTGAACATTCAGCTCCAAACTGAAGCTGGGAGCAAATCCCTTTGTGTTGTTCCCGTATACGAGCACTTGCCCACGGATGTGGTCTTGGGGAGTGGATTATCTGCTATCGGGTGACGTACAGACTGTGATCGAGGGTGGTAGAGTTTTTTTTGCGTCCATTGCACTTGGCTTCAACAGCTACAGCAGTAACTACAGGTGAGCCTGATGGACCTACGACTCTTTCCACAGTGCTCGAGCGACACAAACCAATTTTTGCGGAAAGTACATAGCAGCTACCAGGTACTGGCCTACTTGAACATCATATACCCACAGATGGTCATGCACCCATTTCTATACCCCTACGACGTTACGCCGAACGCGAAAGAGTCGTCATTGCCGAGCAAGTGCAGGAAATGCTGGCTGCTGGCGTAATTAGACCCTCTTCGAGTCCCTGGGCCTCACCCGTCGTCCTAGTCCGGAAGAAGAAAGGTAGCCTCAGGTTTTGTGTCGACTATCGGGAGTTGAACAAGCACACCATCCCCGATTCACACCCACTTCCCCGCATCGACGACGCATTTGACACTGTGCGGCATGCTAGATTCTTTTCATGACTTGATCTTCGTGCGGGGTATTGTCAAATTAACGTTGCCGAAGAAGACAAGTGCAAAACAGCGTTCTGGACACCTTCCGGCCTCCACGAATTTAACCGCATGCCTTTTGGGCCGCGGACAGCGCCAAGTACATTTCAGCGCGCCATGAATATTGCCCTCGGCCCATTGAAAGATCATGCTTGTGTCGTTTATCTGGACGACATATTGTTCGTGGGCACAACAGAGCAAGAACATCTTCGGAACTTGGATGAAGTCCTCCAAAGGCTATTCTATGCCTGATTTCGATTGAACCGAGAGAAATTGCAATTTATCTCGGACACGGTTTCTTACCTGGGACACGCCATTTCTGCAGACGGTGCTCAACCTTTCCCTGAAAGAGTAGCAGCAGCAGCAAACTTCCCTACGCCAACGTGTTTGAAACAGCTGCAGGCATTTTTAGGTCTCGCGTCGTACCTGCGCAAGTTCGTTCCCAACTTCGCAGCGACAGCAGCTCCACTCACGAATATGCTCAAGAAAGCGTCGACGTTTGCGTGGGGCCCTTCCCAAGATACCGCCTTTCAAACCCTAAAGCACCGTCTGACACAGTGCCCCGTCCTGAGTCATTTACAGGATTCGTGGGACACTGAGATTCACACTGACGCAAATCAGGTTGGTCTAGGAGCTGTCCTCCTTCAGCGCGACCCAGACGGAGTTGAGAATGTCGTAGCGTACGCCAGCCGCAAGCTATCCGACACGGAACGCCATTACCACTCGAACGAGTTGGAGTGTCTGGCTATTGTCTGGAGTGTGGACGAGAAGTTCCGTCTCTACTTGTTCGGCCACAAGTTCACGGTGGTGACGGACAACAACGCGATTGCGTGGATGTTTGCCAAGCAACATCTGAAGCACAAGTTCGCCCGCTGGATCATCCGACTGCAAGACTACACCTACGACGTGAAGCATCGAGCAGGGGCACTAAACCAGGTTGCCGATGCACTGTCACGGAACCCGTGCGAGGAAAGGTCACCACAAGCCAAAGAGGGCTGGATCTGGTTCTCGCAGCAGGATGTTTCGAACTCGCAACGGCACGATTCAGATTTGGCATCAATAATCACGTCCCTCGAAGACACGCAGAGTAATTCAAATTTTGTCCTCCGCGGAAAAACGTTGTATCGACGCCATTGGACCAGTAACCAAGAAGAACGCCACCTTTTAGTGATTCCGTCGACCATGCGTTCTGAAGTCCTGCATGCCATCCATGATGTCCCCGAAGCCGGACACATAGGCCGGCGGGCTACACTTCGGAAGATCCAGGAACGTTTCTGGTGGCCGAGAATGGAGAGAAGCGTTCAATCGTACGTCGCCAGCTGCGAGGTGTGCCAAAAGCATAAGCGTCGCCCGGGTTGCCAACCCGGACTACTCACGCCTATTCCCCTCCCTGATACTACTGTAGAGAGGAAGAAGATCATGTGCCGCAGTGGGCCACTACCTTAGCGAGAGGAGTCGAGCGCGAGCTGTTGGTGCTACCACTGTGATTCTTGTGCCGGTTGTCGCCGCCCGTCTTCAGCGTCCGTCAACCCCTTCTGCGGTGCTACTTGACGCCAATAAACCCCGTTTCAGAGTGGTGGAGGTGCTGGGTACTAAACCTGGAACTCCGAAACAGGAGACTGCCCGCTCCCCCCAGAAATGGCCGATGAAACCAACCAGCAAGGCGCGACCCAACCTCCGATGGTCATCGTGCCCACCGCGCTACGCCTTCATGATCCACCTTTCTTCGACGGCACCGAGGAACAAGGCGTCGAAGATTGGCTGGTGACATTTGAAAAGGTGGGCGCGAGCAACAAGTGGGACGATCCATCGAAACTTCAATACGTCTCCTTCTATCTGAAGAAGGTCGCAAGCCTTTGGTTTCACTACCACCAGCCAGAATCACCACTTGGAGTGTTTTCAAGCAGTGTTTGGTCGCCCTGAGGTACGGAAGCTCCGTGATGAACAGCGCCTACAGGGTCGTGCCCAGCTGCAGTAAGGGGGCTTCACAAGTTACATCGAAGATGTAATTGACTTGTGCAAGCGACTTAACCCTTCGATGAGCGAAGTAAACAAGAGTAAACACATCTTGACAGGGATAGATGACGACGCCTCTCAGATGTTGCTGGTAAAGAACCCGCGGACCGTGTCTGAACTCGCCCCGAACTGCGGAAACAACGGGTCCTGGCGCGGCGAGCAGCTCCACCGGACCAATCGCTCGCGGCGTTGACCCTCGGTGGAGAGAACAATACGTTGCTGTTGGAAATAAAACGGTATGTTCGTGAAGAAGTCGCTCGACAACTGTCATGCCTGTCGTATTTACCGGCAGCAGAACCCGCTACTCAACTCGCGCCCGCCCTCAGACAGGCGATACTGGAGCAAGTCTCCGAGGCTCTGCCGTCTGCTTCTAAACCATCACCTGTCGCCGCCCCACTGAGTTATGCGGCTGTTGCTGCCACTCCGCCGCGACTTCTGCTTGTGCCGACATCCCAACCTGTGCGAGCACCAATGAATCCATTTCCTGGAACACAGCAGTGCTTTAACGGAAACCCATGGCACACACTTGACAATCGCCCGATCTGCTACGCATGCGGCTATCCAGGCCATGTCGCGCGCTTTTGTCGCCGGCACTACGCAGCGGGCCCGGCTGCTCCGAGGTACTCCGACTACTCTTTCCGGGCACCGTAAAACACGCAAGGAGAACTGCCCCCTCGATGGGACCGCCCGCCAGCAGACCTGTTACCATCCGAACGAGACCACCGCCCTGCTGCCGAGTACCGACTATTCACTCCCCGTCGCTCACATTCACCACGCCGCCGTTCTCTGTCACCTCTGCGTCGCCGACCTAGCCCCGTGGAGACAGAAAACTGACCACCGCAGCTCCAGAGGCATTAGCTGCGTCATCGTCACATTGTGCAAGTCCTCGCCTGTCCCCCGCCAATGTTCTGGAAGTGTTTGTCGAAGGTTTACGAACTCTCGCGCTTGTTGACGCCGGTACCGCCATATCTGTGATGAGCCGAAAGCTTTGCCGCTCGATTCGAAAAGTAACGACGCCGCCTTCCGAGTTTTCGTTGAGTACAGCCAGCGCGCAATAAATTCGACCGGTTGGAGCATGTACGGCCAGAGTAACCATTCAGGACGTTGTGTACCACATACAGTTTCTGGTGTTGGCCACTTGTTCTCATGACGTGATACTCGGATGGGATTCCTTATCGCGCCACCACGCCGTAATTGACTGCGCTAGCACTCAGGTGAAACTTTCGGTGTTTTCTGATGCCCCGTCTACCGACACTGAACAAACTCACGTCGGCAAGCTTCGTGTTGCCACTGGCACTGACGTTCCTCCTCTTAGTGCCGTCATTGTCCCTGTCGATCACACTGAATTGTCTGGATCTAACGTTGTGTTCACGCCGTCTGACGTTTTCAGTCGCCGCCACGGTACGTCTCTGCCATATGACGTTCTGCCGCCTCACCAAGATGCGACTGGAATTGTCATTTGCAACCCCAGTTTATGCCCTGTCGCCTTACACGCTCACGAGACGCTTGGCCACGTTTATCTAGTAGATGACAGCGCTATAGTGCCCCTTGAGTCTCATGAAGCTGGCCAACTTCAACTGAACGCTGTCACTCCTTGTTTAATGCCGGATGACGTCTCCTCGGATATGTTCGACCACTCCATCGACAGCAAGCTTCCTCCGGATCAACGGGAACAGCTTATAGCCCTTCTTGATGAATTTCGAGATTCGTTCGACCTTCCTTCAAAAGGCACTGAGTCAAACGAACACAGTTGCGCACGCAATCTACACTGGAACGCACCCTCCTTTGCGGCAACAGCCCTACCGGGTATCACCAAAGGAACGTACTATAATTGCGGAGCAAATGGACGACATGCTTCAGTCTGGTGTGATCACGCCATCGTCTAGCCCCTGGTCCTGACCTGTTGTACTAGTGAGGAAAAAGACGACTCGATTACATTTTGTGTCGACTACCGGCGACTGAACAAAATTACGCGGTAAGATCTATACCCTCTTCCCCGCATCGACGACACCATCGATTGCCTCCAAGGCGCCGAGTTCTTTTCCTCTCTCAACTTACGTTCGGGTTACTGGCAGGTCCTGATGGCAGAGTGTGACCGTCTCAAGACAGCGTTCGTTACGCCAGACGGCCTATACGAATTCACGGTTATGCCATTCGGTATGGGCAATTCTCCCGCAACGTTTGAAATGATGATGGGCAGCATTTTACGCGGCCTAACATGGCAGCTATGCTTATGTTACCTTGATGATGTTGTCGTCTTCTCCCCAGATTTCCATACACACGTCGACCGTGTGCGCACAATTCTTCAGTGCCTTCCCAGGCAGCACGCCGGCATTGGACCGATCTCGGCCCAACATCGGCAAACGTCGGCGGCAATATTGGCCCCATGTCGGCGCTACTTTCCCCTACATCGGTCCGATGTCGGCTAGCCGGCGTTGGGCCGATGAGGGCTAGCCGGCGTTGGGCCCATGAGGGCTAGCCGGCGTTGGGCCGATGAGGGCTAGCCGGCGTTGGGCCGATGAGGGCTAGCCGGCGTTGGGCCGATGAGGGCTAGCCGGCGTTGGGCCGATGAGGGCTAGCCGGCGCCGGGCCGATGAGGGCTTGCTGGCGTTCGGCCGACAACGGCATGCCAGCGTCGGTCCGAGACCGGCCTGCCGTTATTCAACAGATGATGACAAGCCGTCATTCGGCCTATGTAAGCTGGCCGATGCTGGCGTGGTGTCGGCCTCGCTGACGTCGGGAAGCCGCCGGTGCGATGGTTAGCTCTCGTTATTATGGTAATTTTCCGTGCGGTGAGTAAGGTAATATACTGTGCCGTTGTAGTCTGCTCGTAGCCAGTTTAGATGGGGACACCGGCGACAGTTGCTCGATGCGTACAGTAGCTTGACTAGAAAGGCTGATACGCGTGTTATAAAATGAAACGGCTGCGTGCCGACCATGCATAGCTCCGTATTCCTGTGATTACTGTACTGTAAGTCAGCAGTGCTAAAGAAACCTATTCGCGGCACAACGGCATTCATCGACTACCGTTGGCGCCGTATTCGGTAAATACTTCGTAAGCAGAACGACCCATTTGGAGTCTTAGCGTAGCATTGAGACCAAGAATTCTGTGGGACCGTGCAAGGCCGGAAGAAAAGTCAATATAGTCTCCAACACACCTAAAAGGATGAAAGTCCTACTGCATCATTTACGCGTGCGTCTATGTGATGAAGGAACAACACATTTGCAAAGTGATAAACAGAAATTTATTCACACATATGAACACACGCCAGCAGTTCCGGAACAATGATACCATAAAAGAACACCTAAACATCTACAGATACCCTAGCCAACATCTAAAACGATCCCACAGCCACCGTATTCCGCATGAAAAATACGAAAATACGATCGAGAATGGGGTCAGCCGAAAAGTTAGAATCTCTTCAATGTTATACACGGACTATTCACAATAAATATTTAAAAATGTCGAACAGGCACAAAATAAGAATAAGAGTTAACGAAGAATATCATAGATACTTGTGGTTCGTGGACGATATCGAGCTTTTCGGCAATGACGGTGACGAATCACGCAAAAAAAAATACTGATGTAAACGAAAGAAGCCGGATTAAAGATGTACCCGAAAAAAAACAATGATCATGCTAGGCGGACCGGCGAGAAAGGGAGATTACGGGCGGCAAACAGACTAGAAGAGCATGTATACGCGTGGGTTAGTTACTAACGGAGGAGCGCCCTCCCACTCCATGTTCATCAATTTCACGGAAAAGTAAGGTTCGGTTGGTTCGCAAACGTTAGTCCATCGTAACACATGACTGGAAACTAAATTACCCCTATCCTTTAAGCGAAAATCACAATTCTTTCAGTCATAACTTATGGGACAGAAACATGAATAAACTACAGCACGCGACCTGAAAAACGTTGCGAGTGGTGCCGCAAGGTTCCATATATTTACATCTAAACAAGGTAGACACGCACGCACGCATTCCTTATCTGAAGGTAAGAATGTAACGGAAAAGAAGCATGCATGAATACCTTTCACGGGTGGCTCTTCGATCGGTAAGAACACGAGCGAATAAAAGGCATGGTCAATAGCAAACGCACGACAAAGAGAACAAAAATCTGACTGGACAGACGTAAGAGCAGTCAAGACGTGTCCTTAATGAAGCGAGCGAGTCCAATATGGAAGCACGTAGCCACTGGCTGCTAGCTGCGGTGATCTCTGCCGAAAACAGTGCTGGAATCTTGCCGCGTATCCGTCTCGCACACGTTTTTTTTACTTTCCTCCGCACATGTCCACACACAAACACTTCTTGAAGAATTCGGCTGGCCGGATCGAAAAAGCCTGCTCTCGCTACAGCTTATCCTTCCATGGAGCTGGCTACCCTTCCCTGCCTGGTCAAGCAAGTTTCGCGACAATGACGCTGAACGACAGGAGTAAAGGCGGGGGTAGAGGTTGAAGAAGAAAAACTGCTGACTCTCCCTTCTTAGGAGCACGGCTCAGCCTCTGACAATAGTGTGCGCCCCCCCCCCCGTGTCCCCTCCCCCTCCACTGGATGTCGTCTGCGGGCTACGTGGAATTTTCAATGCATTGCTTGTTCCAACGTGTCGCTACGTGAAAACTTCCCGTACACCACGTTGTAACCGAATATTTTATCGTATTTCCCGTGCAATAATAGTAACATTAACGAAATCCAGGGTTTGACGGAATCCCGTCTGGTCGGGAGGAGCATTGCAAAAAGAAGAAGAAACGCTGACCACAATAAAAACAATTTAAAACAAAACGACAGGTTTCGGCTCCCACACGGGAGCTATGTTCACAGTGAAGTTAAAAAAAAATCTGTCCCTTCTTAGGAGCATCTTTTTTTTGGGGGGACTTCACTGTGAACAAGGCTCCCGTGTGGGACCCGAAACGTCTCGTTTTGTTTTAAATTGTTTTTATTGTGGTCAGCGTCTCTTCTTCTTTTGCAATAGTAACATTAAATGCGACTGTTTCTAAAAGCACGTGGGAAGCAATCGTTGAACGAGGTTTTTACTTCAAAATTATAGGTATGGGACAACAAGACGGCGAAGTCAAAACACGAACTGGCAAACACGTGTCAAACACGTGTTTGTATGTTCGTTAACGATGGTTGGTCTTGGTGGGCAAGTTGGTTTGGAAGGTTTTTACTGAAAAAACGTGTCTACACTTCTTCCCGGTCTTTCTTGCGCCATACCTATTTTTCTAAAGTAATGAACAACTAGCTCAGCAACACTCCTTGTTGAGCTTTTTACTACATTCACAAGGCAAAATTACGCGACATCACTGAAGCAAATGCGTTTGTTACGCTTGACCACAACATGCGCGTGTGTAAATACGTGCACACCCACAGGCAGGAAACTATTCGCGCAATTTATAAGCACTAGCACCATGCGGTCAGCGGCTGAAAGTATGTAAAAGATATCGCGCTAGAAATATGATGTAACGCTCGGTTTAGGTACAGAATTAGTATTCACATAAAACTTCTTCCGCTAAATCTATTCCTGCTGGAATGATTGGGCGAATCCTGATGCTGGATATATCAGTGAGGTCTACCGACCAATGGCAAAAACATTTATGAAAGAGAAGTACTTTGAATGCAAGTTCAGTTTTTGTAGCTTTGGACAGCTCGTCAACGAAATGACCATCTAATGTGAGTCAGTCTGAAGGCCGCTTTTTGGGTAGAAAAGCCACAGTGCTGGTGATAACTGTTAGTTAATGTCCTTGCAGAAACTATATAACAAGAGGATGCAAGCTATTTACTCGGCGTTACTTCGCGCCCCGAATAATACATGCGGCATTAGCACGATACAATGCACGCATGCACTCTCTTATTTTTGCTAGTACACCAATCTATGTAGCAGCTTTCTGCAGCTTAGGCGAGTAATATTCAAGCGCAATGCTCTATGGCATTACAAGCTTCTGTTCGACGTCGACGTACAGTAGATTACCAGCATTTCAGCGATGGTTTTATTTAGCCGCTCGGTGAGGCCATTCGTCTGCGGGTGATAGTTGCGGTTGTCCGTCGGCGACTTGTATGTCATTATGGTTTGCGCTATTTCCGCCGTAAAATCCGTACCTGTGTCGGTAACGACGACTTCTGTAGCGCCGCGACGCAGGAGGTCTTTCTCAACAGGGCAATATATAACTGTCTGAAGGAAGACAAGAAGGTGTTCCAGCTTCGCCGTTGAAAGCTAACCAACAATTGGCTCAGCCAACATTGCTTTAAGAGCGGCAACAACACCGGAGAAAAGGCCCAATTCTGCCTGTGAAAGCCTTCAGCTGCCGATATCAGTTGAAGCAGCTGATACACGGCAGAATGACGGCAAGCTCGGCCCAATGTTGCCGGTGAAAGCCATCGGCTACGGCGATATCGATGGAAGCGTGTCGAAACGGCGGCAAACTCGGCCCAGTGTTGCCGGGGAAAGCCATCGGCTAAGCCGATATCGTTGGAAGTATGGCGGGACGCCGGCAAACCCGGCCCAATGTAGCCGGTGAAAGCCATCGGCTAAGCCGATATCGGCGGAAGTACGGCGGGAGGCCGGCAAACTCGGCCCAATGTTGCCGGTGAAAGCCCAACATCGGCTGAAGGACGGCAAAATGGGCCCAATATTGCCGGCGAAAGTCAACAGCTCCGCCCATATTGGCTCCATGCCGGCAACAAAGGACCGTGGTTGGGCCGCCCACAGCCGCCTTAAAACCAATTTCGGCCCGACGTTGTGTGCTGCCTGGGTTACTAAGGCAAACCTTCAGCTTAATCTGAAGAAGTGCCGCTTCGGGGCTCGCCAACTTACTATACTTGGGCACGTTGTGTCAAAAGATGGGGTTATCCCGGATCCGGACAAACTTCGTGCAGTAGCCGAGTTTCCGAAGCCGCCTTCACTCAAAGAACTTCGGAGCTTCATCGGCTTGTCCTCATATTTTCGCCGTTTCGTCCGCAATTTTGCAACAATAATAGCACCGCTTACGCAACTACTGGCTGGTCCTGCTGATCTTTCTAACTGGACCCCAGCATGTGACGAAGCCTTCCTTACACTGCGCCGCCTGCTTACGTCACCACCCATTCTGCGCCATTACGGCCCAAGTGCGCCCACTGAAGTGCACACACACGCCAGTGGCGTTGGTCTTGGCGCAGTACTTGCGCAATGTAAGCCCGGCATTCCAGAGTACGTCGTCGCATATGCCAGCCGCGCACTCAAAAGCGGAAGTCAACTACTCGGTCACCGAGAAAGAGTGCCTTGCAATTGTGTGGGCCTTAAGCAAGTTTCGTCCTTACTTGTACGGCCAAAGTTTGGACGTCATTACCGACCATCACGCACTCTGTTGGTTGGCTTCGCTAAAGGATCCTTCAGGTCGCGTTGGACGTTGGGCTCTTCGCCTACAAGAATTTGACATTCGCGTCATCTACCGCTCAGGACGGAAACATTCTGATGCAGACACGCTCTCACGATCACCAGTGAGATCCAGCACAAACCCGCATTCGGACGCCGACTCTTCCATCGCTGCCATTTCCGTCACGAACATGTCACCTGAACAGCGAAAGGATTCATGGATTGCCTCTCTCCTTCACATCCTTTCCTACACTTCAACGTCTGCATACCCTCGTCCTCTTCGCCGCCAAGCCACGCATTTCGAGATCCGGGACGCGCTATTATACCGCAGAAATTATCACGCGGATCGTCGTAAATGGCTCTTGGTTATACCAAGCCACATTGCGGTCTGATGTGTGTGCCTATTTTCATGCTGACCCGCAACATGCAAACGCTGGTGTGTTGAAAACGTATCACCGGCTCCGCCAGCGTTACTACTGGCGTAGTATGTACACCTTTTTACAAAAATACATTCGGTCCTGTTCCTTATGCCAAAAACGGAAAACATTTGCCCATTCACCCGGATTACTGCAGCCTCTACCGTGTCCTGCACGCCCTTTCTACTGTGTTGGAATCGATCTATATGGGCCCCTTCCGTACACTGCGGCTGGCAATCGATGGGTCATTGTCGCCGTCGACTATCTCACGACATACACTGAAACAACTCCGCTACCTTCTGCTGGTGCTCGTGACGTAGCCAATTTCGTCTTACGACGCTTCATCCTGCGTCACGGTGCACCACGTGAACTACTCAGCGATCGAGGGCGTGTGTTTTTATCCGAAGTTCTTCAAGAACTCCTTCGCGCATGCCGCACGGTTCACCGCACCTCTACAGCCTACCACCCGCAGACCAACGGTTTAACTGACCGCTTCAACCGAACACTGGGAGACATGCTCGCGATGTACGTCAATTCTGACCAATCGAACTGGCATGTCGTTCTCCCATTTGTGACCTATGCATACAATACCGCGACGCAGTCAACCACAGGCTTCTCGCCTTTCTTTCTTTTACATGGCCGTGAACCATGGGCCACCCTTGACACCATTTTGCCGTATCGTCCTGACGCCTCGGAATTCAGCCCTGTTTCAGAAATTGTGCACCACGCTGAAGAGTGTCGTGAGTTGGCCCGCTCTTTCACCTCGGACAAACAAGCCCTTGAAAAAGAACGCCACGACCGTGACTAGCAAGTCGAGACTTTTGCCGTAGGCTCGCTCGTCTAGCTCCGACTGCCCTTCCACTCCCCAGACCTGTCCTCTAAGATTGCCCCCAAGTATCACGGTCCCTTTCGCGTCGGGGAACGTCGATCCCATGTAACGTACGTGATCGAGCCGGTCAAGCCGTCTTCAGACAGGCGCCGCCTTGGTCGCGAGACAGTCCACGTGAGTCGCCTCAAGCCGTATCCCGACCCGCTCCTACTCTCTTCACCTTGATTCGCCAGGATGGCTCGTCTTTGTGGCCGGGGTATTGTAGAGAGGAAGAAGATCATGTGCCGCAGTGGGCCACTACCTTAGCGAGAGGAGCCGAGCGCGAGCTGTTGGCGCTACGACTGTGATTCTTGTGCCGGTTGTCGCCGCCCGCCTTCAGCGTCCGTCAGCACCTTCTGAGTTGCTACCTAACGCCAATAAACCCCGTTTCACTATTTTCAACACCATCGGGATTGGTCACGTCGGCCCATTGCCATCTACAGCCGCAGGGAACCGATACATCGTAGTCGCAGTGGACCACTTGTCGAAGTTTGTGGAAGTTCCTGCGGTGATCTCTCTCGCAGCTGGCTTCGTGATCGAATTTCTACGGCACCGCTTCGAATGGAAGCACGGCCTAACTAAAAAGATAATTTCAGACAGAGCAACTACCTACCGTAGTCGTGAACTGCGATCATACCTCCGAAATGCTGGGGTCGAACATCATTTCACTTCACCATACCATCCCCAAGCGAATGGCTTAACGGAGAGGTACAACCAGACCCTACTCGCTCGACTCACTCATTCCTTACTGCAAATACAACAAACCAAATTAAGCTGCCTGGGATGACCACCTGCAAGCAGCCGCATATGCGATTAACACGGCGTTCCAGGTTTTTATTGGAACTTCACCTTACGAAGTGGTCTACGGCCAGATTCCTAAACTGACTACCGTCCAGAATTTGAACACCCCCTTGAAAGTCGGACGCATGGCTTCACGACAGACCACCTGTCGCGTCATTCGGGCTAAGGCACACGAGACAGCTACAAACGCGCAAGAGGCCCAGAAACGCTACTATGACCGCCGCCATCGACCAGCGCCACCATACAAGGTCAGAGACGAGGTGTGGGTCCAACGATGCGAGCAATCGCCGGGCAAAAAGCTTCACCCGAAGTACGAAGGACCTTTCGTCATTACTGCAAGGTTGTGTGAGAACACGTGGCGTGTAGGCTATCCGGCATGTGAAACGAGTGTGGACAAACGCAGGAAAAACAATTTTAAAGACGATAGTCTTTCTTGGGATACCTCAACGCAGAAATTTTGGTCTCGCTGTCTGTCTGTCTGTCCCCCGATTCAGCACTTTGGCCAAAGTTTAACCACTTTCTAAACAACCAGCCTTCTTGAACTGGTGTTTGCGTTCTCATACTTGTGAACATTTTCGATTAAAAAGCAAATACTACGCATATCTGAGGCGCAACATTAATATGTAAGTATCAGGTCGTGTGTTTCTTTATTAGAAAATACATAGATACGTAATTCTAAGGGCACTATTGTTTTTTAGGCTGCGCTGAAAATGCGATGCTGTGCTCGATCTGCGACGTTATGCACGAAAAAGCCGTGTGCCGACGAGAAGGTGCTGCCGCTGGCAGTGGCCCTTGGTTCAGCACAAGCACATGTTTTTCGATGGCGTCTATATCTCGCACAGCGCCTCCTCTATTTTATCGAAGCCTGCCAGGTGCGGCTGATTCAACATAGAGTAGGCGCTGTCTCAGGCAAGGCAAAACATAGTAGTATGGCCGGCACACGACTATCGTCTTTCGACGACATTTGCAGCGAAGCACGCCGATCCGCGCCCAATTTTTTCTGTGCACGCTTCTCGTCTGAAGAAAAGAGAGCTTCAGCAGAACTGATAAGTCGCGCTTTGTGGCTTCGCATTTTAGGAAGCGCACAGACGCAGTGTGGCCAAATGCGATGACCGAAGTCGAAGAGGCCGAACTGGGTTGTGGGCTTACGACCAGCTCAGAACAGAAATAGAACAGCGAGCCCAGCGAACGGGTGTTGTGTCTCTTCTCTCTCTACACTGCAGCTTTAGTTTTAGTTAGGCGACGCATGTGCGTGTACGCTAAAGCAATCATCTGTCGAGCACGCGCGCGCACGTGCGCTTTCCCTAAAGTGTGCTCGAGTGTCAGCAATATAGTTTATAAACCGCATCGAAAGAACTGATCATTCGCAACACAATATGGTAGTAGTATTAGTCTGATAATCAAGACCAACATACTCTGGCAGTCAGTCGTTCCCGCTCGTACCGCAGAAAGGCGCACGTCACCGGCAGCAGTTAGCCGCTGCAACGCCCAATCTCGACGTTTCTAGCTTCTGATTTGTGTAATCAAAGGTGAAAATATGACCTCGCTTGGGTCAGTTATGATTGAAACTACATTTTAACGGGTTTCGTGCACAGCGAGCCGGTCGCTGTGAATATCGCTGTGAATAATCAGGTATGGCACTGGGACAGTGCCACTGGATTTTCCAATAGGGATGGGTGCCTTAAGCATAGACGCTGCTGTAGACAAGATTGATAGCAATTGTATCACGCAAAGTAGTGTGTTGTTTGGAAAGGAAGTGTCCTATGGTAGAATAATGAGTGTTGAAATGAGCTGTAGAAGGAAAACAAAGGGTGGAGGCTGCTTCGAGGCTCTCCAGCTGCGGAGTTTCTTACAAACTTTAGAAGTATAAAGTCACGTGGCAGGAGGATGCGCCGACAGGCTAGAAGGGAAAGTTCGCAAAAGCTTTTATCAGGCATGGTTTAATATGCACGTGACGGTAAGACAGGCTTTTTGGAAGGTAACCATATTCACTCCCTCAATAAACCCAGCCTCTAATAAACACAAAGCCATGCGAACTTCTTAGGTGTACGATTTAACAGGTGTCCAGCTCGTCGCACCATTCCGAAGCTTACCAATGGTACACAAGAATGACAGAAATACAGATAATAGAGTGCAAATGTGCAAAACAACGCGTGCAATAGACTTTTTTCTATGCCTGAGCTGAAGATATCACTGAACTGCTGCAATAAATGCGCCGCAGGTTCTTACCGTGTGGTATATTAAATGACCAGAAGCCTACGTTGAGAAACGGAAGAAAAACCCTGCTTTCCCTGTCCAATGCCGCATGGTTTTCCGGCGAGATCCCCTCAGCCTCCAAAGAAATCATTATTCTTCCGATCAGGCCCGTAGCCAGGAATTTTTTTCGGGGGGGGGGGGGGGAGGGGGGGGGAAGGGCCACTTTTTTGAAAGCCTTGAACAACACCTATTTTTACTATTTTTCCTCGGTAAAACACCCCCCTTCCATCCAAACTTCGAGGGGGGGGCTAGGCCCCCGCCCCCCTCTAGCTACGAGCCTGATTCCAATCCTAAAACAGGCAACGGACCCGTCCTCAGTTTTTAGCTAATGCCTATAACTCTAACGAGTAGTCTTTGCGAGGTTGTCGAAAAGATGGTACACACGCGATTGCTACACTTCCTTGAAACCAGTAATCTACTTTACCCGCACCAGAGCGGATTTCGAGAACGTAGATCTACTACTGGCCATCTGGTGCATATCGAGGGAAGTATTCGTGACGCTTTCGTCCGCATGCGATTCTCTCATGTGTTCCTCAGTATGGAAAAGGCCTATGACAAAATGTGGCGTTTTGGAATATCAAGAGATTTGTCCCACTTTGGTGCGCTTTGGGGAATGCTAGATATATTAGCGAGTTACTTGTCGGATCCTACATTTTGTGTCGAAGTAGGAATGTTGCATCACGATAATTTCTTCAAGAAACTGGAGTACCACAGGGCGGTGGCCTTAACTGTACACTTTGTATTCAAAGTTGAATTCGCAGTGCTTGTGCATCCCACGTAAAATGTTTTATAGCACATACGTTGGTGATATCCATATTCGCTTTAAATCATGCAACCTTGCAATGTGTAAGCGACAGGCTCAGCTTGATTTGAGAAAGGTCTCGAAATTGCCAGACGAAAATGGGTTCAGCCTTGTACCTGAAAAAAAACACCTTTACCAAGCCCCGCAAATCATAAGTATAACTTCTCGATTACGACTGGAAAATATTTTCTCGAAGGAACCTACGTTAAACTTAAACATAAAATTAAATACTGAAACTTACAAAACTAAATCGTATTACCCTAGAATATAAACAGTATAATTAACGTCCCTATTCATTCGTTGGCTTCATTGCCTGGTCGTTTTTATTAAGGTTACTCCGCGGATGTGGCGCAGGCAGTGCTGTACCGTCTATTCTCGCGCATTACATTTTTGCACGCACACAGAGTTGCGGTCATGGAGGAACGTTACCAGCGTCATGCACGGAAAGATTGCCTGCAACCCTGCTTGCCTCACAACGGAGCCTTGGTAGCAAATCGCGTTTTGGACGAGTGTGCAGGCAGAATGGGCGACGGCCACGCTGCAACGCCACCACTAGGTTCAAGCACGGTCGCGAATGACCATGTTATCACGCGTTATCCATATCGCTTGGCACAAACAGGAAAGAAACGACGAGGTATTCAGTGAAGCTTTTGTGAAAACTTCGGAGCAAACAGCACTGCTTGACTCAAAGGGCGACGGCATCGCCTTCAGGCGGTTTTCATGGCGTGGAAGTGGCTAGAATATTCTGGGGCTGCGGAAGTATGTGTGAGAATAAAATTTGCGAAAAGCACGCACACAGATGAAGATTCCCCCCAACAAATATTTTAGATCGAGAGATGCGCACATCGTGAAACGCCATTACAACATTATGTGTTGTCTATGTACGGGATGCGTAGCAACTATGTCGCTACTGGCGTTTTTGCTGTTCTGCATACTCGTCCGGTAAAACCTTATGGATAAAGCAATACTGGACTGCAGTCACTGAAACAACGTGGATAGGCTTTCTATTCACTCTCTTGTACGTTGCTGGCGCCTCTGTTAATTTGTCATAAAGCAGGGAAGGGAATCAAATCTCTCACAGAAGCGACACGCGAGATTACCTCACAACGCAGCGCGTTAGATGCTTTCGTTCCATGCAGCTGACATACCCTGATATCTGGTTTCGATTTGAAAACATTGCTGTGTGAGCGACAATTAAACAAATTGGCGATTCTCAGGAATATTTCACTGGAGTGAACTGTGCTTCATTAGAATAACGTAATTGGCAAGCATAGAACCGTATGCCTACGCCTTTCCAGCTATATTATTTTGAGCAACCGTAAGGAATTTGTGAATGTACAGTCGATATTAAGGCACAGAGTGATAGTATCGTATCGTATAAAACGCTTGCGGCACTATCATTTCTTTATATCATAAAAACTCAATACCCACTTGTCTTTTGTTGTATAACAATACAACCGTGAAGTGAGTTCACCCGTTATCTAGAAAACCTGTCTAGAACCTGATTGTGCAAATAACTATGCCTGTTCTTTGTGTTATGCAGGACGGTGCATCATTAATGGCCAGGAGTTTGAGAATGGATCTTTAATCCCTACTCCCACCTACTACGGCTGCATTGCAGTTCTCTGCATGGCATATGAGCAAAAATTAATCATATATGGGTATGTTATGCCTTTCATTTAAAGAGAAATATACTGAAGCTTATGTGGTTTTAAATGCGACATTGGCACATAAAGACAAGCTGAATTTCAGCCATTGCACTCATTCATAATAGACACTTTAGTTGAGCGTCGCTTCGCTCCACACTGCACATATATAGCGGGCAAGTCAGCGCACAGAAATGCACAAATTTTGCGTTTTTGACAAGGACTCCTTGTGAAGAAGCGCTCCGCTTTGCTGCAAACCAACGGCGACACCAAGTCAATGCATTTTCGCGTTCCACTCATTTGTTGTTGCGCTGCTCACACAACCGTTCTGTGCGCGCGCACCGTAGTTCATTCTACGTGCTTTTTGTGTAAATCGCTAGCATATCGGAGCCGATCGTAAAGGGCCCGTTACAAGCGTCTGTACATTGTTTCAGAAGATGTTGTTAGCACTACCAAAAGTAGACCACCCTCGTCCAGTCAGGTGTTGAGAAGCACAGCAAATAGATTCTGCAGTTTAGTAGTTATTTATGCTACGTATCAAATTACAGACATATCCAGCCTTCGGGAACACCGGATTCATCAGCGCTCCTAGCAACCACTGCTGGAAGCTCTCACGTTTTCAATGGGACAGGGTTATGTTTCGGCGTTAAAAAATCGTAGAGGCGCAGATTTCAAAAGTTTTTGAAGAGGCGCGTTCTAGGAGCTGTACCACACTTAAGAAATGCAGCATCGTTATCAGCGGGGTTCAGATTCTGTTCCTACGACGACTGAAGTTTAGCTGATGAGATCCTATGGAAGCGGGCGAAATAAAGCCTTGTTTTTCGGGAGAAAAACGGGCCGTCTGAAAAAAACTAGACGGAAATTAGCAAATTTTTCGGAGATATAAGTAGGGCGAAGACGTAGCTTTCATTTGAGCCCGCAATCTTGTTCCTGAGTGAAGAAAAAGTCGCACTTTCGCCACAAGGCAAAGCAATGAATCCGATAGCATCAAATTGGAATGACAAGCGACGAATGGCAAGCAGGTCGAAACGTGCAGCGCGCTGCTCACGCACACATGACGCACGAAAACAACACGCACAGGACGAGAGAGAACTAGCAACTTTCACAGCTCGACAGTTCACGCGCTGCTCAAACAAAAACGACGGACGTAACGTATTCACAGGTACAGACGAGCGCGAACTAACAAGTGTCACAGTTGTTACTTCGCTGTGTTTGAAAAGCGGGTTCTTTTCGCAAACGGGGGAGACTGCCGCGAGCGAAGTGACCTGCGCGCGCTCGGTAACTTCAACGCAATCGTTCCGGCGAAAGCTGAATTCTGCCCCACCACGAAATAAGCGCGCGCGCGCATGGGTGTCTACCCCCTCACGTGGCGAAGTGCGCGAGGGAGATATAGCGCGGGCGTCGCGACAAGCGGGGTGCCAAGCTAAGGCCCCGCCGAGCGCGCCCTTTGCGCCATTTCGCTGGTAATGCTGAAAACACGCTGCGTATAAATAGCTCGCCGTTTGAACGCTGGAAGACGTGCGCTTTCGTGGCTCAGCGGTGAGCGTCGTACGTTGCAGAGCGAGAGGTCCTTTCGTTCGATGCCGCGCGTCGGAAACATTTTTCTGAATTATTTTTCTTTGTGGCTTTTACAAATATAAAGATACATTAATATATACGGGACATGACGGCGACGGCGAAAACCAGCCGAGAGTGTCCATATAATTGCTTTCGCAATCAAAAACTTTCCAAAATGAAATATCCTACCACACAGGCGCGTCTTCGACTCGCGTTTTTGACCATAGTATCTTGATAATGCCCATCTTATAACCTCGCGAACGATGTTTGTTGTAGCCGAGACGTTTGAAAGCCGGAGGTGGGAGCACGCGTGTGGCCGGTGCACCGGCCCGAGTTCGGATCGCGAAAAAAGTGTTCTTTTCTTTTTTTTTACAGAACTGCTGTCAGTGGTTACCATGCGCGGCTGCTGACCCGAATGACAGAAGTTTGTTCGTGGCCGCGGCTCTAGCAATTTCGAAGGCGGCAAAAATCTTATAGTACTTTGATTTCGATGCGTGTACGTAGGTGCATATTCACGTGAAAGCAACCCAAGTGGTCGAAATTTCCGGCAGCCCCTCCGCTGCCGCGAGAGGTAAATGGAGAAGCCCGCTACGCGCTAAGCGCGTGATGTAGGACAGTATCTTATTCCAGGCCTCCTCTACGGCGCGCCTCATAAACATACCGTAGTTTTGGCACGGAAAGCTCCAGCAATTATTATTACTACTGTGTCATTGCTGAAGATTGCGCTGCTTGTTTTTTTCGCGAAAGCGTTGCACCCAGAACCTTTGCTGCAGTGCCGGTTTCCCTTCTGGAAATGGAGCAAGTAAACTTTTAAATGTTCTTAGCGAACTTCGGCGACTTTGAGCGTATCTATCTATCTATCTAGCCGCCTACGACCTTGCGCTCTCCTGGCCGTATCGTTAATGGGATTTATACCAAAATTGGTATGGCAAAACATGACGGTATGACAAACATGAATGACTGGTCGTATCATGAAAATCGTGAATAACTTGTCATGAAAAGTATGATTTACATGCCATGACCATAGTGTTCCTGAGGCCGTTTTCTTAACTTGATATATCCAAAAATTGTTACGATTAGACATTTCTGAATGACCAACATAAATGACAGGTGGTAATATTAAAATCATCACGTGCATGTCATGTACAACATGATTTACATGCCACGCTCATGGCGCGCTGACGGCCGTTTCGCTAGCTTCATATACACCAAATTTGGTATTGCGTGACGTGGCTGTATGACGAACATAAATGCCAAGTGGTCATATGGAAATCATGACATGTCATGTGCAAAATGACTTGCACGCCACGCTCATGGCACGCTCGCGGCCGTTTCGCTAGTTTGATGTACACCAAATTTGGCATTGCGTGACGTGACTGTATGACGAACATAAATGCCAAGTGGTCATATGGAAATCATGATATGTCATGTGCAACATGAATTGCATGCCACGCTCATGGCACGCTCGCGGCCGTTTCGCTAGTTTGAGATACACCAAATTTGGTATTGAGTGACGTGACTGTATGACGAGCATAAATGACAGGTGGTAATATTTTTCATGACCTGCATGTCATGTAGAACATGATTTACATACCACGCTCATGGCGCGCTGACGGCCGTTTCGCTAGCTTGATATACACCAAATTTGGAATTGCGTCACGTGGCTGTATGACGAACATAAATGCCAAGTGGTAATATGGAAATCAGGATATGTCATGTGTAACAGGACTTGCATGCCACGCTCATGACACTTTCGTGGCCGTTTCGCTAGCTTGATACCAAACGTTTAAGGCGAAAGCCTTTAATGTCTCATGCTCATGTCCATTCATCCGTCCGTCCGTCCCTCCAGCTGTGCCTTGGGACGGTGCCAGGTGGGCTCCGGGGCACGCAAACGGACGCCGGTCGCGTTTGACTCTACAGCGCTCGCGCTTTGCTTGCGTAGCGTCGCTTTGTCCGGCGTCTCTAATCATGCGAGGGAGACGCGCGCATCAGGTTACATTCTTACCGACCCCGTCTCAGTCGGCACAAGCGTTGGAGGAATACACTTTGGAATTGACAAAGTGTCCGTCAATTTAAACTCTGGAACGCGGATGGCGCCTGCACGATGCGCAAAGCGCGAGAATACGAACGCATGCGAAACGGAGTATTGGTCTCGCGTCTCGCTGCGATTCGAGGTAACAAATTAGGCGAACATAAGTGGCAAATGGTCACATGAAAATCTTGGCATGCATGTTATCTACAATGTCATTTACATGCCACTCTCAAGGTTTGTTTCTTGCTGGCTGCTTCGCATTACATCGATTCCCACAGTGCGTGGGATCTGCCGGTTTTTTTTAATGTTTTGTTAGATGCGAAGCATCTTATGCTGGGGTATATGTCCGTCCCTCCCTACCGCGTCCCGCGTCCGGCCACTTTCATGAAGTAGGGAAGCACCCACTATGTGAACCAGCACACTGTAGCACAATAAGGCCGTCAACCACCATTACAGTCACCAGAGTCATGGGCGAGAGCACAGAGAGGCTGCTTAGCAATTGCTTGGCAGTTGGTGTTTCTCGCCCAGGTTGACTCGATTCCTTGATCTTGCTTGCATGTGTTTGGTGGGGGCTTACTCCGTCCCTCCTTCCTGCGTCCCGCGTTCCACACCACCATGGCGTATGCGCGTACCCTCGCCCTCTATCTCTCCTCTCCTACGCTCACCCACTTTCTCTACTGTAGGAATCCTGTACTCTACGGAGCGGCGCCCGCCTCCCACATGCCCACAGCGCATGCGCGTCCTCTCCCCATATCTCCTCTTCTACGCTCACCCCCCTTTCTCTCCTCTTCGAATCCTCTACTCTGCGGGGCGGCGTCCACGTCCCACAGCGCATGCGCGTTCCCTCCCCCTGTTTCTTCTCTCCTACGCTCACCCCCTTTCTCTCCTCTAGGAATCCTCTACTCTACGGAGCGGCGCGCACGACAAGTGGTGCGACAGCTGCATACTCCGCTGGGGGGCGTCCCGGTAGTTCCGCGGTATGAAAATGACGGAGCCCGCGCGCCTCATTCTCTCTCCTGTGCAGCGCCGCGATGAGTGCCCGGGCCGCTGCCGCGAAACGGGAGCGGCGACGTTTCTCCCGCTCAAGCCAGCCATCATCCGCCCGCTGCTTCGCATCCACATGTTTCCCTTTAGTGGGAGATGGGGAAGTTTTTTTGTTTCTCTTCCTTTCTTTATCACTTTCTTTTAGATGCGCAGTATCTTATGCTCGGGGCTTTGCCCGTCCCTCCCGCGTCCCCCCGTCCCGCGTCCGGCCACTTTCATGAAGTAGGGAAGAACGTACCCATTATGCGAACCAGAACACTGTAGTAATATGAAGGCCGTCAACCACTACTACAGTCATCAGAGTCATGGCCGAGAGCAGATAGAGGCTGCTTAGCAATGGCTAGGCAGGTGGTGTCTGTCGCCCAGGTTGACCCCAATCCTTGAGTCATGGCCGAGAGCACAGAGAGGCTGCTTACAATGGCTAGGCAGGTGGTGTCTGTCGCCCAGGTTGACCCCATTCCTTGGTCTTGCTTGCATGTGTTTGGAGGGGGGCTTAGTCCGTCCTCCTTTCCGCGTCCCACACCACCACAGCGCATTCGCGTCCCCTCCCCCCTCTCTCTCCTACGCTCACCCCCTTTCTCTCCTCCAGGAATCATCTACTCTACGGAGCGGCTCCCACACCCCCCACAGCGAATGCACGTCCCCCCCCATCCTCTCCTCTAGGAATTTTCTACGGAGCGGCGCGCACGACAGGTGGTGCGACAGCTGCATACTCCGCTGGGGGGCGCCACGGTAGTTCCGCGGTATGAAAATGACGGAGCGCGCGCGCCTCATTCTCTTTCCTGTGCAGCGCCGCGATGAGCGCCCGCACCGCTGCCGTGAAGTAAGAGCGGCGACGTTCCTCCCGCTCAAGCTAATTATCTCCCCGCTGCTTCGCATCCACACATGGTTCCCTTTAGCGGGAGATGGGGAATTTTTTATTTCTTATTACGCAACCCATTATTTAAACAACAAAGGAAGTGGAACCTGAGGCCTATTTTTGTTAACCGCAGCCTCAATAAGGCAACACATTGAATGCAAGAAAAGTATGAGGAGAGCTATTTGTAGTATAATTAAGCGTTTTAAATAAGCACTATACTGTCAGAGACTGGCCAGCAATAGCAGAACCAGAGCCAAGCTTGTGTTGCCGAATCGTCTTTTTTTTTCGACAAGAGCAGCGTTCTATGCTTCTGCAAGCAGTGCCGCTTTTGTTCATTATAATAGGGCGATTTCGAATAATGTAGGCAAAACTTTGCGTTTGGGTTTGTCGCCACTTGGCATGCGTCGTACGCTAACCTCTTGCAGGCTCCCTTTAAGTGACGGAAATACCGGGTGGCCGCAAGGGCTGCAAAGCTTTGCGTACGCTCTTCTAAAACTCCCGATTTACTTCCCCTTCCGAAACAGAGCTATCCTCGCGAATTACGGGCAGAACACCAGGGAACGATGATAGTAAGGCTTTAGCAGGTCCATATGCGTAATCTTATGGCTCGACATTGTTGATTACTAGATTAGAAGAAAGCTCAAGTGGCTTGACGGCGTAGATCAAGTACGAGGCTCGCTAGACCATACGGTACGGGCCTCAGCACTTATAAAGAAGTCTTGTTGACCGACCGAGACTAGCTCAAGGAGTCCAGAACCACACAAATCACTCACGGGTATACGACGCTGAAAGGCTTCGAGACACATCAGTGGTGTATTTCACGCTGCTTACCAGCAGTGGAGTGATATCGGGCTCTCTGGCGACCCTCTTCAGCGCTTAGCAACTCACTCACATAAGCGTACCAAGGAGGCATTGCGCATAACGTGCAGGAGGGCTCGAGTCCTTATAGGTAGAACACACAGTGGAAACAGTCCAGTCGTGGTCTGTCTAGCAGTGTTTTGGGCGTACGTTGCGAAGAGAATGACACGGTCCCAGTCTTCGTAATCGGAAGTGACGTACATTGTCAGCAGATCACCTGGTGTTCGATTAAATGTTTTAGATGTGAAGCATCTTATGGCGAAGCTTAATTCGGTGGTGGTGGTGGTGGTGGTGGTGGTGTGTGGCGTGACCACCCTTACTGCGCATGCACAAACCCTAAAAAAAATAAAAATAAAAACCTCCTCTCCCTTCCTCTCTCTCCTCTGGGCATCGCTCCCCCGCGGCAACCATACCCTCACTGCGCATGCGCCTCCCCTCCTCTCTGCCCCTCTCTCCTCTCGTCATCCGTGCCCGCGGCGTCCACACTCCCACTGCGCATGCGCGCTCCACCCCTTCTCTCCTCTCCTACGCTCCCCCCCTCCATCGCCTCGCGAGGCCGACGCAGGCAGCGTCTCCTAGCGAGTTTCTTGATTGAAAGAACCGACTGCTCGCGCTGCACAACCGTTCACTGGCCACCCCGTATATATGGCAATGGATCTTGACCTGCAAGGTGGTGCCGGTGGGAGATTTCTCCTGTGCGTTGTTGAACAATAAAAATTCGCAGCGTGCGCGTTAGCTAAAAGCGGACTGCGGGTCTCTGTGTCCAGTCGGAGTATTCTGTCTCTCATTGCCCATTAGCAGCCATTGGCATGTTCCAGTAGGAAACACCGCTCCATCACTGCGTGCTCTGCGCCTCCCCAGTTTTCTCTCCTGCGCAAGGCTGCGATGAGCGCCAGCGTCCACGCCGGCGCCAGTGAAAGCGTTAGCGCCCGCTGCTTCACATCTACACATGGTTCCCTTTAGCGGGAGATGGTGTAATTTTTTTTGTTAAACCATTCGTTTTATGATTGTAAGATGCACTGGTCTGGTGAAAGACCTTCTGACGACGTCCAACAGAAATGCAGGTCTTTCGGTCGACGCGCAGTTCGGGTAGCGCGCCGTGCTGTAGAATGCCGTGGTGTGAAATGAGAGGCAACATTGCAAGCCGATGCAGATGACAATGGTGAAGTCTCTGCTGAGCGTGTGATCGACGGCAACAATTATCTATCGGTTGGTAGCAGGAGTGATGGAAAGAAGATCATGCACACCAATGACGGCGTAGTCCAAGGGGCGGAGAGTGCAAGTGAGTGGTTTTTACGGAGCAGGGAAATGGCAAGGGGGATTCTTGCGGCGCCGCGCGACGCAACATATTTTCAGTAAAAACAGCGCTAAAAGACGGGACGAAGAAAGGACACAAACCACGGCGCTGTCCTTTTTTCGTCCCGCCTTTAAGCGCTGTTTTTTACTAGAAATCATGAACCAACCAGTCCAAATGCGTACCCTAACGCAACAGATGTAGCAGCGGGCGATGCGGTACATTCTGCGTTGATATAGTAGCAGAGCCGGAAGAAAGTGCAAGTCTTCAAGCCTTCGACATGTGCACACTGTGAGTCAGCGTTCAAGGTGGCGTTTGCGTCCGTTTGCGTCCATGAGAGATGTTGTTGCGATGGTATAGAGCAACTGCTGTCGCGAAGAATGAAGTGGTGTGTGTGATGGCTCATTTCTAGTGATGGCTTATTGACGCAACGTCACTGTAGGTGACGTTGTGTCACGCAACAAGTCCATAAGGAAAGCAATGCACGGGTCTTGGCGCCGCTGCACGAGGATGTCGGTGACGGCGAGCGGGAACGTATCGGCGATGGACAAGGAGACCGTAGCTAGAATGTTTTTTTTTTTCAATGCGAAGCATTTCTTAGCGAACTTCAGCGACTTTGAACGTATCTATCTATCTATCTAGATATCTATCTATCCAGCCGCCTACGACTTTGTGCTCTTCCTGGCCGTATCGTTAATGGAATTTATACAAAATTCGGTATGGCAAAACATGACCGTATACAGAACATAAATGGCTGGTCATATCATGAAAATCATGACTAACTTGTCATGAAAAGTATGATTTACATGCCACGCTCATGGCGCGCTCGCGGCCGTTTCGTTAGCTTGATATACACCGAACTTGGTATTGAGTGACGTGAGTGTATGACGAACATAAATGCCAAGTGGTAATATGGAAATCATGACTTGTCATGTGCGACATGACTTGTATGCCACGCTCATGGCGCACTCGCGGCCGTTCCGTTAGCTTGATATACACCAAATTTGGTATTGAGTGACATGACTGTATGACGAATATAAATGTGTCACGGATCTCCGGACACCGGTCGACGGGAAGGAACGGACGAGGCGAGAGCGTTACGAACACACATTTTTAATTACACTCAAAATGAAAGCACACACAAACGCGAAAAAGGCACACACTAAATAGAAACATCACAAATAAAGCTACAGACAGCAAACTAAAAGTACGAAGCGTTCGTCGCTTAACTCACGGCGTCGTGTGCCGGTTCATGATGAGGCGAGGCGTTGCGGTGCACTGGCGTTAACCTCGGCGTCCGAGTCGGGGTCGTCGTCCTTCTCCAGTAGGGAACGCGAACTGGCGTTGTAGTTGACGTTGGAGAGCTTGGAGGTGACTGACCTGCGCGTCGCAGGTACTTGAGCTGGCCAGCGTCTCTCAGGAACTGGCTCAGGAGAGGCCTACGGTGCGGTGCCGTAGGATGGGACGCTCGGTGCACAAGCCGATGGCGCTCCCGGGCCGCTGCGGGTTCTCGTGCCTGCCTTCCGGTCCTTTAGCCAGCCGGAGTCTGCGGTGCGATGCCGCAGAACGAGAGCTGGAGCGCCCGGAACACAGGCCGGCGACGCTCGTGTCCAGCTCACGCGCTCACGATGGAACACCCAGGGCCCCTCTGTCCACGTCACCTTCGTTTTTATATCGCCCACTTCGTCTTTCTCTTCTTCTGTTGTCGTGGTTTTACGTCATGCCAAGCTTCTCGTCTTCCTCCTCTTTTGTCGTAATTTTCTTGTCACCTCCTAAATGTGACAATGGCCCCCTTCTTCAAGAGTTTTCTCTAGAAGAAAACTGCTCCAAACCCTCCGATGTCTTCACACGAGGTCCAATCCGATGTTTACCACTGTCTCACGCACACCCTAAAGCACCACCACACTCGTCTTCCAGAGCCACCGCTACCTCGAATGTACTCCCAGCACCTCACTGACACACATATGATCGCCACAAATGTCCACATTAAACACTTATCTGTGTTACTACATTGTCAATGTCCTTACACAGTTCCGGGAACACTATACAACACACTCCACGGACCCAAAGTTCACACTGTTGCAAAAAACCTTTGTATAAAACACTTTTTTAAATCATATAACCCAACTACCTTTGCTCAATGCGCAGACCTATTAGTTCATAATAATTTCCAAGATAAGCGTTCAAGCTTATATCTTTTCTTTCTGACCGTGCGCGCCTTACGCGACCTTCTCCCGCGTTTTCTTCCTGCGCGCCCTTGCAACCGCCCGGTACAACGTCTGCTTTTATTCCTGCTATCGACGATCATGGACCGCCTCATCCACACGACTTTTCGTGGGTGCTTCCTCCCAACATATCCACGGCAGACCATTTGCACATTCCCCTTAACATTCGGGTTCCTGTGTTTAACTTTCGGGGTGGTTTTCTTTCGTCTTTGCATTGGCTTAACAACACCGTGCGTCTCAGCCAAGCCAATGGATCTCGCGCTCTCCCTTACTACGGTGGCTTGCGATTGCCCTGTGCTTTTCTCAAGACGTCTTCCTTTCGATGAAGTGCTCTGGAGCCCTTCGACGCCACTCAAAACTGCGACCGTTTCCTCCGGTCCCTGATCAATAGCACATTTGGCGCGTCGTTCACTAACAACTTCATTACCGGATCGACGTGCCGCATCCAAGTCTACTCCTTTGTTATGGCTAAGGACGAGCCCTTTTTCATTTTCACGGTCTGCCTGGATGCTACTGATCTGTTCTTTCGCATCGCAGCTGTGAGCCTCAGGTTCTGCATATTCTCGCTGTAAATCCCCCATTGGCATTCCTACGCCTGCTCTAACGTCCGTAGCTTTTGCCAACCTCAGATTGCGCTCCCAACCTTGACTTGAGGGCATCTGCTCAGACCGATGCAAGTATGCATCCAGGTCCTCTCTTTTGTCGTGAAAAAGAGCCATCAACTCTCTGGTACCGACTAGCGTCGATCCTGGAGGTTCTCTCTCTTTTGTGGAGCGCCTATCACCTGTGCTGCTCTCACTACCTCCCTCTATAAACTGCTGTTTCCTCAAAATAAGCTCTTTTTCACGTTCAATCGTCCTTATTTCGCGTTCCTCCTCTTCACGTCTCTCCTCGCGTGCCCGCGCTCGCTCATCTCTCTGCCTCTTTACTTCGCGCTCATAGAGGGTTATGGCTTGTTCACCCGACAAACCAAGCTTTACGGCCAACTCTAAAATCTTCGTCAAGTCCATTCTTCCCGCCGCACAGAAATCCTTACGATCCGTGACAAAAAATAAGAAAAAGGAATCCTGGCAGGCTCGCCACTTATTTTTGTCACGGATCTCCGGACACCGGTCGACGGGAAGGAACGGACGAGGCGAGAGCGTTACGAACACACATTTTTAATTACACTCAAAATGAAAGCACACACAAACGCGAAAAAGGCACACACTAAATAGAAACATCACAAATAAAGCTACAGACAGCAAACTAAAAGTACGAAGCGTTCGTCGCTTAACTCACGGCGTCGTGTGCCGGTTCATGATGAGGCGAGGCGTTGCGGTGCACTGGCGTTAACCTCGGCGTCCGAGTCGGGGTCGTCGTCCTTCTCCAGTAGGGAACGCGAACTGGCGTTGTAGTTGACGTTGGAGAGCTTGGAGGTGACTGACCTGCGCGTCGCAGGTACTTGAGCTGGCCAGCGTCTCTCAGGAACTGGCTCAGGAGAGGCCTACGGTGCGGTGCCGTAGGATGGGACGCTCGGTGCACAAGCCGATGGCGCTCCCGGGCCGCTGCGGGTTCTCGTGCCTGCCTTCCGGTCCTTTAGCCAGCCGGAGTCTGCGGTGCGATGCCGCAGAACGAGAGCTGGAGCGCCCGGAACACAGGCCGGCGACGCTCGTGTCCAGCTCACGCGCTCACGATGGAACACCCAGGGCCCCTCTGTCCACGTCACCTTCGTTTTTATATCGCCCACTTCGTCTTTCTCTTCTTCTGTTGTCGTGGTTTTACGTCATGCCAAGCTTCTCGTCTTCCTCCTCTTTTGTCGTAATTTTCTTGTCACCTCCTAAATGTGACAAAATGACAAGTGGTAATATGGAAATCATGACTTGTCATGTGCGACATGACTTGCATGCCACGCTCATGGCGCACTCGCGGCCGTTTCATTAGCTTGATGTACACCAAATTTGGTATTCAGTGACATGACCGTATGACGAACATAAATGAGAAGTGGTAGTATGGAAATCATGACTTGCCATGTGCGACATGACTTGCATGCCACGCTCATGGCTCGCTCGCGGCCGTTTCATTAGCTTGATATACACCAAATTTGGTTTTGAGTGACGTGACTGTATGACGAACATAAATAACAAGTGGTGATATGGAAATTATGACTTGTCATGTGCGACATGATTTCCATGCCACGCTCATGGCGCACTCGCGGCCGTTTCATTAGCTTGATATACACCAAATTTGGTATTGAGTGACATGACTGTGTGACGAACATAAATGACAAGTGGTAATAACAAAAATAATGACTTGTCATGTGCGACATCACTTGCATGCCACTCTCATAGCACGCTCGCGGCCGTTTCGTTAGCTTGATATACACCAAATTTGCTATTGAGTGACATGACTATATAACGAACATAAGGGGCAGGTGGTAACATAAAAATATTGGCATGCATGTCATCTACAACGCCATTTACATGCCACGCTCATGGTGCACTTGCGTCCAGTTCGCTAGCTCGATATACACCAAAATTGGTATTGCGCGACGTGACTGTATGACGAACATAAATTACAGGTTGTCACATGGAAAACGTGATATGCAAATTATGTAAAGCGTGATTTGCTCCTTCCTGGCTGCTTCGCATTACTTCGATTCCCACAGTGCGTGGGATCTGCCGGCTTTTTTGTCGGCGGATGGGGGGCGGGCGGGGGGGTTACGGGGTTCAAGCGTACTTCATCCATGTTCGTTCGTGCTCTGGTGGGTGCATAGCTGGCATAAGCAACAACTAACTCGTCAAATCCGCGTTTACGCAGGGAAGCAGAGCGCCGAAGCCGACACCGCTAGTGTCCTTGTGAATTTTATTTGGGGCACTCTCAGCTTTTCTGTCATAATAAACGTCTCTCTGTCTCAACTGGGGCGAGAAAATAAAAATGTTGCGAGGTTCGAGGCGCCGTAAGAATCCATCGGAGTTTCCTGGTTGCATCCCACAAGTGAGTTCACTTAAAGGTCGCGGTTGCGTCGGAGGTTACTCAAAGGGGCTATGATTGTGCGGAAGCTGAGAATACGTGCAAAATAAAATCAAAGCTATAGAAAGCTATGAAGGTATTGCATTGTCCGTTTAGGACAATGCAATACCTTCACCCACCCCCCTAAAAAAAGCTTCCCCATCTCCTGCTACAGGGAACCATGTGTGGATGCAAAGCAGCGGGGAGATGGCTGGCTTGAACGGGCGAAACGTCGACGCTCCCGATTCGCGGCAGCGGCCCGGGCGCTCATCGCGGCGCTCCACAGGAGAGAGAATAAGGCGTGCACGCTCCGTCATTTTCATACCACGGCACTACCGTGGCACCCTTAGCGGAGTATGCAGCTGTCGCACCACCTGTCGTGCGCGCCGTTCCGTAGAGTTGAGGATTCCTAGAGGAGAAGACGGCAGGGACCGTAGGAGAGGAGAGACGGAGAGGGGACGCGCATGCGCTGTGGGGGGTGTGGGACGCGGGCGCCGCTCCGTAGAGGAGAGCAATCCTATAGCAGAGAAAGGGGGAAGCGTAGGAGAGGAGAGAGAGGGGGGAGTGGAACGCGCGATGGAGGGACGGACAAAGCCCCCCGCGAGCACATGCAAGCAAGATCAAGGAATGGCGTCAACGGGACGTGGGCGCCGCTCCATAGAGTAGAGGATTCCTAGAGCAAAGAAAGGGGGGTTCGTAGGAGAGGGGGTGTGGGACGTGGGAAGGAGGGACGGACAAAGCCCCTGCAAGCACATGCAGCAAGTTCATATTTTAACGAAATGACGTTAAAATATGAACAAATGTTGTACGCACAGACATATGTTGAACAGTCGCGTATGTTTCATATAAGCAGTTGTTTACAGTTACGTAACGATGCCAACAGAACCATGGGTATTACTAACATCAGAAGCGGTAATCTGATGTGTAGCACTTGTACTTGCGAGGATGGTAGCCCTGGTTAGCGCTTCGTGGAGCAACTACAGTGGATGGCGCTTGCGAGTTTCTGCAGCACTCATTCGCACCTTGCGAGTTTCTGCAGCACTCATTCGCATTGTATGTAATGTTTATAAAATTAGATGGCCAGCACTAGAACCACAATTGACGTTTCACCAACATTACGCCTGTATAGGGTCTTTTTCCAAAGCAGTTCCTAGACCTGGCGTGGCTCTGAGGTAGCATACTTGATTGCCACGCAGATTGCTTGGGTTCGATTCCTGCTGGGACCCTGATATTTATTATTTGAATTTGTCGGGTCTACACTGCCGACGTCAGTTTTTCTTAATACAATCACATTTGAATTGGGGGGAGACGCTGCGGTCGCCGAAGTGAATGAACGCTTTTCACGTCGGCTCCGTCCTCATAAAATGATTTCCCAGCGAAAACAGCCAAGCGCCACTCGGATTTATACACCATCGGACTCAGCTTGTCACCAAGAACTCGAAGATACCAAATTCTGAGGTGGGTGACCGTTTTGTGAGAGTTTACGACCGAGAAACAGCTCGCGGCAAGAGGCGTCTGCTATTCCCACCATCGCTGCGCGTCGACTGGGATAGCCTTGCGATAGCCAGGCCTCGGCGTTCGCGCCTTAGAGGCCGTAATCGTCAATAATGGAGGTATCCCAGCAGACTGTGGAAGTCACCCAACGGGAAGACGAGGTAAACAACGGATGGAAAGAAGTTAGATACAGAAAACGTGCTAAGGAAGGGCGCCAGCAACGCCGTGGTAGCCCTAGCCCTACCCGAACACCCAGAACGCATGGCGCGCAGCTGATATCCCGGATAACCAGGGCCAGCAGAATGCCAAGACTGCCGACAGGTGACTATAAGATAGTCATCAGGCCAAGAGGAGGACTGCAGATATCCCAGCTCAGCTTAACGGAGCTAAACAAAGCTGTGTACGAAGCAGCCAAGATCCCTTATGAAGAAAGAGAGACGGACAGGATCTGTCCGAATAACTTCCAGAACATCTTGGTCGTCAGCACCCCAAACCAAGAGCATGCAGACAAATACCAAGGCATCAAGCACATCAAAGCCAATGACAAGGTGTATGAGGTGGGAGCATACGAGACGGCCCCGGAACTCACTGCCAAAGGTGTAATCAGAGGAGTTCCCTTGGAAGAAACCCCGCGAGACATCACCGCGGCAGTTATTACAGCCAGAAACCCTACGGCGATCGCAGCCAAACGAGTAGGAAACACCACGGCAATGATAGTCCTTTTTGACGGCTGCAGAGTCCCGACGCACGTCCTGTACAGAGGAGTGCTCACACGATGTTCGCTATACAGCAAACAAATGGACTTCTGCAAACAGTGCAACAGACTTGGGCACAGGAGCGATGTGTGCTGGAAGCGAAACGACAAGTTATGTCAGCCAAGATGTCAGCTGTGCGGCAAGGACCATCCCACGGGCGACAAACTCTGCAAGGCTAAGTTCAAGGCACCCTACATCGTAAAACAACGCCAGTGGTTCCGACAAATGCAACAGACGCAAGAGGAGAACTACCACCCTACCACTGAGCCCACCAAACGCGGGTGGTCAAATTCCGGACGAGGGCAAAGTCTGGATCCGGATGGAGATCTGGGTCCTGCACAACGCCAAGCGGCCGTACCTCCCAGTCTCCTGGACCGAGAAGCCGCACTCCATCCCGCTCCAGATCCCGGTCCAGACTAAAGGGCGGCAACGGCCATCAAGGCAACCCGGCATTCATGGTGAGCTGGTCAGACGCGTTTAAAGGGACGCGCCCTGAGTCTTCGGGGGGAGACTGCACATAATCTCAGTGATATTGCCGAGCTCAAAAAAAAAACGCTCAGCTTAGAGAATTAATATCACAACTTACTCGGGAAATTCAAAGTCTTAAAAAAAATCACAGCATATCCACAAGGTGAATGATGGCGAGGTGGGCGAAGCTTGAGAGGTTATGGTTGATGCCGTTAACCCTCCGAGAAGATCACCCGATAAAATCATCATGCAAACACGTTAGGTACGGTGAAGAAACCGTTTATTGAGATTTCAAGTTACCTTTATATATTACGCACTTGTGGTCGGAGAAGTGCACAGCTAGCGGCGCCACCGTGCACTCCGAGCAGCGAGAGCAGCGGACCCCGAAAGGCGAGCCCGAGAAGCGGCGGCCCTCCGCGCCCGCTGCTTCGCTTCGTCCATGCCCCACCAACGATTCGACACGTACGGCGACGATCCGGGAGGCTGAGAGAGGCACTCGATCGCCGCGCACTCAGGCAAAGCGCGCGCAAAGCGCGCGCAGCAGCCAATCGGAGAGTAGCGGCAATTCGGAGAGTAGCGGCAGAGTAACGCCATCTAAGAAATGATACGAGAAATGGTCATCTCTTATCATGGCCTCCGAGATGGCAGGCGATACTGGGGGGTTACGCGTTACGCCTGACAAGGTTAGACTAAGAGGAGCTTCGCCCCTAAAACTGCACAGAAAGGACTTCCAGTCAAACGCGTTCCGCGAGCCAAGAGAGACCCGAACATTAATCAAACATTGTGCGAAATGCATAAGTCAGTTAAAGAACAGGCAGAGGCTACCAACAACCTCTCGCTCGCAATATCCATGATCATGAATAGACTGGATAAACTCGAAGCTAACGTAGCTAATCTCAACCCTAGGGAACCTCTGGCGCCTCCAGCTACCACCCTGGCGATGAACACTGAAGGCAATTCACACTTATCTCAGGGCACCGCATCAGCGGCTATACCAACGAATCTCATGAGACCTGCCTCCTTTCATCCCCCTCCCTCTTCGATAGCCTAATCAAAATAGGGAAGCCCAGGAAAAGAGACTTGATTATTTGGCAGTGGAATTGCAGGATATATGAGGGGAAGGGAGCAGTCCTGCAACAGCACCTAAGGAACAAAATTAAACCCGATATTTTAATTCTGCAGGAAACGAATAGGCTAGCTAAGCTACCGGGATATCAGGCGATCGGCCCCACAACAGGGGATAATAGAATACTAACCACTCTTGTAAGGAAGGGACTCGTAGCAATCTGCCACGACACCCTTATCATAGATATTGAGCACATACTCGTAGAACTTGCTCCAACAAGGAAAAAATACCCGAGCACGTTTATTCTAAATTTGTACAGCAATCCCGCACACCTACGACAACGCATCCTTTCTCTCTTTACGAAGGCCGTAGAAATAGCGGGACTCAAGCCACTCGTCATAGGTGGAGACTTCAATGCTCCACACAGTGCATGGGGATATGGATACACAAGAGCCAAAGGAAAAAATGCTATGGCAGGATATTCAAGAAACAGGCTTAACTCTCATCACCGGCTCCGACTCCCCAACGCGCATGGGAACTGGGCTTTCGAGAGACACCACTCCAGACCTAACATTAGTTCGTAACGTGGGGACCGCTAAATGAAAAAAAAAACACAGCATATCCACGGAGTGAATGATGATGAGTGGGGAAGCTGCGGAGGTTCATCGGTAAACCGTGAATCTTCCGTGAATTCTGCCCGGTACATCATCACCGACGTGAGATCGGGCGCGTTTATACTAAAGGGTCGATGAAAGTTATGGTGACTGAAGCAATCATGGTTACACCGTGAAATCTTCAGTGGTTTCGCCCAGAAGTAATCAAAGCGATAGTGTGTGTGAAATTTTATTCAAACTTCAACGACCGGTCGTCGTCCATAGTCCGCCAAGCAGCACGATCCGGCAAGCGCACTCGTACGGCAGTCCGCGCAATCGAAGAGCAGCTGCACCGCCAACGCCATCTAGCGTACCTTCACCCAACCGCCATATTGTACGCATGTCTATAGGACAGCGCCCCCTCGGAAACGAGACGAGAACTGGAGATGACGGCACCATATCCACGGAGTGAATGATGATGAGTGGGCGAAGCTTCGGAGGTGCGTCGGTAAACCGGTAATCTTCCTGAGTCAAGTTAGGCGAGCGGCGCAAGCCAGTGGGGCCCTGGACTTGGGGCCCCAACCAACATGCTCCTGAGTACCCCCCTTTTCTACCCCTTCCCTCAAAATAAAGTTTTGTTCTTCTTCTTCTTCTTCCGCTAATTCTGCGCAGTACATCATCAACGACGTAAGATCGGGCGCATTTATACTAAAGGGTCGATCAGAGTCATGGCGACTCGCAGCTCACTTTAATTTTACATGTACGTTGTGAAAATTTTTGATTGTTTAATCACGCACAGGAGACATCTCACACAGGCACTACCTTGGAGGTCGAAATGCAGTGCCTACTGGCTACTCGGGATGCATGGATCACCGAGGACCGCCGAGGTGATGCCATAAGAAGCTTCGCCCCTATATATATATATATTCATCATATACAAGTACCGCCATCTAGCGGACATTCCAAGAACTAAAACGAGAGGTGGCTACCTACTACATACATCGAGGACGCACGACCCACGGCTTCAGGAGCTTCGCCCCTAAAACACGTTTGAGGATCTGGGGAGTGATCACCGCATAGTAGAAACCACAATAGAAAAGATAGCCGACGCAGACATCCAGAGACTGGTTAGATGAACCAACTGGGATAAATTTCGCAAAGTCAGAAATGCCAAACAACAAGAACCCATCGAAATATTGAACATTGGATCAAAGACGTCATAAACGACGTCAGCGAGGCAACGCAAACGATCACGTCAAAGCCCCCCATAGAGAAGATTGATAGCCGTCTCGCACACATGTGGGAGGCCAAACAATCGCTGCAGAAAAGATGGCGGGGGCAGAGGCACAACAGAACCTTGCGCAAGCGCATAGCCAAACTCAACAAACAGATTGAAGAACATTGTCAGCAGCTAAGGAAACAGCAATGGGACGAAGTCTGCAATAGTCTCGACGGGCAAATGAACGCTGGCCAGACATGACGCATGCTCAAACACCTGCTAGACCCAGATAACACCAAATCAGCACACAAGCAAACATTGCGTAAACTGGTGCACGGGTATAAAGACAGTGAGGAGGACTTTATCGCCGAGGCTAGCAACACGTACATTCCCGCCAAGCCCGTCATAGAGCACGGACCATATACCGGAGGCCCAAACGAGCTCCTAGATGAGTTCACCGTGGCTGAAATCAGGGCAGCGCTACAGAAGCTAAATACCAAATCTGCACCGGGACCGGACGGGATCACCAACAGAACGCTGCGGAACCTTGACGACAAAGCAATAGAGAACATCACGCAATTTATAAACGAGCGTTGGGCCGAGGGCGTTATTGCGAAACAATGGAAAGAAGCTGTTGGACCTCTGAGCCTTCCAACTGCGGCGCGGTTAACATCGAGCGAAGAACACGTCTTGCAAGATGAAAAGCTTTAATGGAATTGATAAAAAAAAGCAAAAGAAAGAGCGCGAGCCGACGCTGCCGCAAGGCCACGCGTCAGCTCGTGAGGAGCTTCAATGATGATGATTCGTCTTCTGCTGCGAGGGATGAAGAAAAAGTCACAGTTTCACCGCAAGGGTGAAGCAATGAATGCGATAGCAACAAATTGTAATTTTATACGAAGTGAGGCTGGCAGCCACGTCTTCTGGATCCGATCCCACGCAACTCTAGAAAACGCTTGTTTAAGAGAATTCTCTTCGCGTTGAGAGCGCAGCACGTAGAAGGGTACACCGGCCGCCCGCTGTCGGCTGCCGAGATTGGGAGATAACGCGCGCGCCCGCGACGACCGGGGTCGTAAAATCGAAGGTCGCTCGAGAGACCCCTCACCCCCCTCGCGTCTTTTCACGCTCGCGAACGACGGGCAGGGCCGGTTGAACAGTTGTGGGGATCTTATCGCATGCGCCTCGGAGCGACGGAGATGCCGGCTCGTTTGATCGCCGCTTCAGCCGCGTTCACGGCTCCCGCTCGCCCGCTATTACCCGCTGGTAGAACGTACGATGCGCAGGGGGGTTCTTATCAATTTGGACTTCATACGCGACATGACGGCGACGGCAACGGCAACGGCGACGGCAAAAACCCGTCGAGACTGTCCATATAAATGCTATCGCAATAAAAGGAAGTCACAACAGTCTCCCGCGCCGACAGATGACGTTAGTTGGCCTCCAATGGGTACAGTAGTTGTACTGGACGCTTCACCACAGTGCCGTCGGGCAAGCGTAGAGAGCAGGTCCTGACGATGCCGTCACGTCCACCGATCAATTCTTCTATGCGGACCAAGCTCCACAGTCGCCATGGACGCTGTTTTTCTCCGAGTAGTACTACATTGCCTTTCTTCAATATATCACTTCTTTTTGCTTGGTTGGATGTGTAGTTCCTGAGTTCATTAAGGTACTCTTTGTACCAACGAAAGCAGAAGGCTTGCAAGTCATTTTCTCTCTTGCTCCAAAGCTTCTTCAGTTGATCGTTGGTCGACTCGGTGTTGATTTTGAGGTCGTAAGGTGGTAGCGTTGTCAATCTCCTTCTGACGAGAAAATCTGCTGGAGATAGGGGGTACGGTTCATCTACGTCATTGAACACATAAGTTAACGGCCAAGAATTCAGGACGACGTCCACTTCTGTTAGCAGAGTAATCAACTCTGTCTGACTGACAAGACGTCGCCCAAGCATCTTCTTCAAGCAGGTGTTCACCTCTCGTAAAAGCCGCCCACCCAAGGAACGCTCGGCCAAATAAATTTCCATTGAACCGTCGAGGAGGAGAAGAATGCGAGCACATCGGGGTGTCTAACCGTTCGCCAGAGCTTCTGTAGATCTTTGGACGTTTTGACGAACGTTCGTGCGTTGTCGCTGTACATTTTGTGACAGAGGCCACGCCGTGACACGAATCTCCGAAGTGCGCAAAGAAAAGTCGTTGTCGTCAAATCTTCAACTAGTTCCAAGTGAACAGCTCTTTTTACCGCACACGTAAAAAGAGCGATGTAAGAGCGCTCGTGGCGATGTCCTTTGATGTATAGTGGGCCCGCAATATCAACTCCACTCCCAAGAAACGGAGGGGCTTGATTGGAACGATCCTGCGGCATACAAGGGGACATTTCCTCGACCGGTTTAGACTGGATGCGTTGGCAGATGACACACCGTCGTATTGTTTCTTCACCAACTGTCGTGCTTGCAAAATCCAAAATCGTTCTCGAACTTGAGTCAGAGTGTCTCGAACTCCTCCATGGAAGACCTTTGCGTGAGCATGGCTGATAATTAAAGTACTGATGTGAGAGTCTTTCGGTAGGAGGATGAGATGGCGAGAACCGTATGAGTCGTCAGCCTTCTGAGCTTTTTTCTTGTACCCGAAGCAGCCCGTTTTTGTCGAGGAACAATTTTAATTGTCCAACGCGAATTTTGGAAGGAACCGGATTTTCGTTCGCGACACAATTTGCTTCATTACCAAAGTGAGCTCTCTGTTCTAATCGAAGCAAATATCATTCCGCCTGTTGAAATTCTTCAGCAGACAACTCCTCAAACCGGTCACTTTCCTTCTTCAACTTCTTGACATAACGAAAAACCCATGCGGTTACTCTTAGAAGTTTGGTGAGGCTTCTGAATCGTTCGTTATCAATCAGCGTTGTCACCGATGGTCTAGTGTTAACAGCGTGGATATTGACTTCTGGCCCCGCCTCAGCTGCCTCGAGTTTTCCGTTTTCGAGGTCAAGCTTTCTCCCGAATTCAGGCCAGAACGTATGAGACCTGGCAAGCCATCCAGGTCCGTACCACAACTGTGACCGACTTAGTTTGTGTACAGTCAAGCCTCCAGTCAACAAATCTGCGGGATTTTCTTTTCCGGGACAAAATCTCCATCGAGTATATTCTGTCAAATTTCTGATTTCCTGCGTTCTGTTCCGCACGAACGCCTTCCAGGTAGCGGGATCCTTGTTAATCCAGCAAAGCGTGATCTGAGAATCGGACCAAAATGTTGCTTCACCAATGCCCAGGTCGCAGTTCTTGATGATGTAGGCGTACAGGCGGGCTGCAAGCAAGGCCGACATCAATTCCAGCGTCGCCAGGATGACCGTCTTAAACGGCGTAACTCTGGTCTTTGCCATTAACAAGACAGTGCGGATGGTACCACTTGTATCGACCGTACGAAGGTAGGCTGCAGCCCCGTAAGCCGACTGACTTGCGTCAGAAAAGATGTGCAGTTCTGCCTCTTGATAAGGGCCTTCGCTGCCGGCTGCTAAAAACCTTGGAATACTGATGTCATGCAGCATGGCTACCTCCTTGCTCCATTTAATCCAGACACAGGTCAAATTGGGTGGCATGGTCTCATCCCAGTCGAGGTTTTCCCTTCATAGATCTTGTAAGAAGATCTTCGCCCTCACTAGAAAAGGTGACAGAAACCCCAAGGGGTCGTAGATCCTTGCAACAGCTTGAAGCACAAAGCGTTTGGTAACTCGATGCTCTTCTATAAACTGGCGGATATCCTGGGGCTTAAACGAAAAGGTGTCCGTCTGCTTGTTCCAATAAAGTCCCAGGACTTTCAAAGGTCCTGAAGGTGAGCGAAGTGACTTTTCAGGAGAAGTGATCCCTTGTTCGAAGGCGGCAGATACAACACGGTCGTTGCTGGCCCATTTACGAATGTTCATGGAAGCTTCTCTGAAGATCTCAATTATCTCTTTGCGCATTTGAATAGCTTCTTCATTGGTGTCGGCGCCAATGAGAAGATCGTTCATATATATGGAGTCTTGCAATAGCCGGGCTGTCGCAGGATAGCGATTTTCTTCGGACCTGAAGTGGTGCTTCAAGGTAGCAGTCAGTAGGAAAGGACTTGAAGTAGCTGCAAAGGGTACTCTAGTCATTCTCCAAACCTCCACTTCAGGTAATGGGCTGTCGACTTGGGGTGAATTCTTGAACCACAAAAAGCGAAGCGCATCTCTGTCTGGTTCTCGCAGGCCAATTTGGAGAAACGCCTTCTCAACATCGGCATTCATCGCTATCTTGTAGCGTCGGAAACGAAGCAGTAGCGTCACTACGTCGGGATTGAGATTTGGGCCAGCTTCCAGATTATCATTCAAGGACTTCAAACCGGATTCGTGAGACGAAGCGTCAAATACGATGCGTACCTTCATAGTAGATCGGTCCTCACGTATTACAGCTCGATGTGGCATGTAATATAGTGGTCCAAGCGGCTGCTCTCCCTTTGGCGGCACTTTTTCCGCAGAACCTTCGTCGAGGTACATTCGAATAGTCGCATCGTATCGCTTTAAGAGCTGCCTGTCCTTGTTGAGCTTCTTCATCAAACTATGCAGACGTTTGGTTGAAACTGCGTAGTTATCGCTCAGGTCAACCCTTTCTTTCCACGGTAGCGCGACTTCGTATCGATTTTCTTTCTTCTTGATGTTATTCTCAAATTTTACCAGCACTGCATCGGCAACCGTCGCTCCTTCGTATTCGGCCTTGATACCGATACCTTCTAGATCCCAGAAACCAGTCAAAAGTTTGGATATCTCTTGCTCTGTGACCGTTGCTCGGAGGACTGCAACACTGGCACTCTGGATTACGTCGGCAGCAACAGACAATGGGCCTTGTACAGTCCATCCCAGCCTCGTCTCTACAGCTTTCAGCTTTTCGTACACAGGCTTCACGGTACCAGTTACTAGATCCCAGTAATAGTCTGATCCAATGAGGATCGCAATCTGTTTGTCTTCTACTCCTTGTAGAGAGAGAGCATGCGTATCCAAGTGCATTTTGTTCATTTCTCTTAAAACGTCTTCTTCTGGTACCGGAAGGCATTCAGTGCATATCTTGTCCACCACCAGTGCATCGATTGAAATCGGGCATTTCTTATTCGCAGGGAGAATCGATACGCGCACCTTCTTCATAGTTTTCCGGGTGTGTTCACCACCGAACAAGCCTGCGGTCAACGTTTCCTCTTCTAATAGTTCGCAACCAAGTCTTCCATAAGCATTGGCCGTAATGAAGCTCCGCTGACTTCCGCCATCGAAAAGGACTCGGTAGCGACCGGATGACTTGGCGCCTGATATGGAGGCCGTCAGCGTCTGCAGCATTATGACTGACCTTGCCTGCTTGGCGACTAGATTAATCGATGCGGATATCACCATGTCCTTGTCGTTCTTGGTTTCGTCTGATGCTCAAACTGATGTTGCGTGCCTTCTAGCGCATTTGCCACATTTTAACCGGCTTCTGCAATCTTTCGCCATGTGGCCCTGCTTTAGGCAACGAAAGCATCGTCCAGCTTTGGTGAGCATCTCCTTCTTGGTCGAGAGGCTGATACACTTATAGCAGGTTTCTGCAGAATGCTTTTCAGAACGGCAAAAGAGGCACTGTTGTGGACTACTAGTTGAGCTATGTACAGCAGCTGTCGTAGAAACGTCACGTGGATGACTGGGTTTTAGCCCTCTTTTCTCTGGCGCGTTACGAGTTTTCTGTATCTCTTGTTCAGCAACAGCTTCCCGACAAGTGAGTTGAAGGTCGAAGAATTCCAGAAGCATTTGAAGATCGTTATCTTGCGGAACCGCTGTACGGGCTGAATCGCATTGTGGATTCGAAGAAGCTGCAGCTGATGATGCCTTGCGCACCTCGTGGAACCGCAGTACCATGTCCGTTGGTAGAACTCTTAGCAGGATTTCCCGAAGCATGGTGCAATAAGTTGTCGAGTTCGTGCCAAGCGCCTTGAGGCTTCGAATATGAACCTGTACCTTGTCGTAAAGTTGCCTCAGCTGACGGACGTCTGCTGACGACGACACCGGCTTTAGATCCAGCAAACCTTGCAGATGGTCTTGCACGATGATCTGTTCATCTCCTAAACGCTTCTTTAAAATTTCAATGGCGTCTTTATAGCACTCTTCGGTAGCTTGCAATCCCGATATGGCTGAGGCGTCCGCTCCGGTAACCAAACTGCTCAGGTAGTTGAACTCTGTGCTTAGCTCGTTGTTGTTGTGGACTGCTGATCTAAACTGCGTCCAAAATCGCGGCCATAGTCTGCGGTTCCCGTCAAACTTAGGAGTTCTAGTTGGGGAAGCTTGCTTTTGACAGTCGGTAACGGGTGGACGTTCGTAGGGCGTGGGGTTGGAGACGATAGACATTCATTCAGCTTGACTCGTAGGTTCGCTGTCAGGGTGACAACCTTGTCACGGTATTTTCCAGCGTCTAACGTCTCGCTGTCTAACAGGTCGTCTGGCGTCTCTTCAAAAATCGCCTCATCCACTTTCTCTACCTGGCCATAAAATGAGCTTATTCGATCGAGGAGTACACTTACTGCAGCTGTCGTGACCTCTTGATTTCCTCGCAAGTAGCCTTCCGCATCGGATAACAGGACATCCAGTTGGGACCGCAGGCTGCGTCGTCGTCTAAGGTGTCGTTCCATTCTGCCGCCCGCAGTCGGGGTCTTGCCAAGATCGCAGGCACCCTGTCTCCCGAGGTGTCACGGCTCCTAACGTCGATGATGTTGGCGGCGTCTAAAGGTCCCGGGTTTCCGGCACCATGTGTTGGACCTCTGAGCCTTCCAACTGCGGCGCGGTTAACATCGAGCGAAGAACACGTCTTGCAAGATGAAAAGCTTTAATGGAACTGATAAGAAAAGGAGAAGAAAGAGCGCGAGCCGGCGTTGCTTCAAGGCCACTCGTCAGCTCGTGAGGAGCTTCAATGATGATGATTCGTCTTCTGCTGCGAGGGATGACGAAAAGGAAGTCACAACAGAAGCTAAAGTAATTCTGATCCCCAAGCCCGGAAAACCTCCCGATCTATCGAACTTACGCCCCATATCACTCACGTCCTGTGCAGGAAAGTTGATGCAGCGCGCTTTTCTAGTCAGAATCAACAACTATCTCGAGGATAACGAACTTTACCCAGACTCCATGTTGGGGTTTCGCACACGGCTCTCCACGCAGGACGCCATGTTGCAAATTAAACAGCAGATCCTAGACAATAAAACGAGATCGACTCGAGCGATCTTAGGATTGGATCTTAAAAAAGCCTTCGACACAGCATTGCATGCCGCTATATTGCATCAGGTCAGCCAATTAAGCTTAGGATCGAGAGCGTATAATTATGTCAAGGACTTCCTAACCGACAGAACGGTATCCCTCGTAATGGGAGAACTCAGATCTGAGGAGAGGCACATGGGCAGTGCTGGTACCCCACAGGGTTCCGTCATCTCGCCAATGCTGTTTAACCTCATAATGATAGGACTCCCGGCACGGCTCAACTCTATATACGGAATACATCATTCCGTATATGCAGATGACATCACCATCTGGACGTGTGAAGGTAGTGATGGAGAGATTGAGCAGAGGCTTCAGCAGGCCGTCGCCACTATCGAGGAGTATCTTGAAGGAACTGGCCTCGAATGCTCGCCGGATAAATCCGAACTCCTCCTCTATCGACCCACGCTGAAAGGCAGGCCACCCAAGGGATACAGTCGGGACCGCGCTTACGAAGAAATCCAAATTCACACCAAAAACGGCAGGACTATTCCTATAGTGGAGCAAATCAGGGTCCTTGGTCTCATCATCGAATCTAAGGGTACAAACGGCGAAACCGTCAAGAGGCTAGTAACCAAAGTCACCAACGCAATAAGGCTAATCAAGAGAGTAATAAACAAACACGAGGGCATGAAAGAGGCTAACGTCGTCAGGCTTATCTATTCATTCGCCATAAGCCTCATTATATACGTAGCGGCATACCTAAATTGGTATACAGCCGAAAAAGCCAAGATCAACACACTCATACGAAAGGCGGACAAGCAAGCTCTAGGCCTTCCAGATAGCACCAGCACCGAGCGACTACTTCAACTGGGTTTACACAACACTTTAGAGGAGCTGATAGAAGCTCAACAGATTGCCCAGTTGGAGAGACTAGCCAGCACGCGCACAGGACGGAGTATCCTCGACAAGTTAGGGATACATTATCACAGCCAACAACGATGTAAAGTGTCGGTTCCCAAGGTGATCAGGGAAAAGATCCAGGTCCCCAATCTGCCCAAAAACATGCACCCCGAACTTAATCAGGGCAGAAGAGAAAGCAGGGCTAGAACTCTACTCAAGGCCTACGGTAGAGACAAGGAGGCGTTATTCGTGGATGCAGCGGAGTACCCGAGTCACAAATCCTACGTTGCGGCAGTAATAAACTCCGACCGCAAGTGCATCAGCGCGTGCTCGATACGCTCTACTAACTCCGAAATCGCAGAAGAGGTGGCTATCGCACAGGCCATAATATCCCCCAACTTTAGGTACGTCATCAGCGACTCGCAGTCGGCCATCAGAAACTACGCGCGAGGAAGGATATCCCCCGAGGCAACTAACATACTTCTCAGGAAGGCCAAGCTCATATCGTCCGAGGAATTCGAAGAAAGATACATTATATGGTTCCCAGCCCACACCCCCTGTGAGTCCCCCCGTTCCTTACCTCAACGAGGAAGCCCGCCGCGTCGCGCGAGGTCTCACTTACCGCGCTCGCGACAGAGCTTCCCACGAGGTAGCGGGAGGAGATGAGTGCAGGGAGAGGGACAGAATGTTTAGGTTCTGCGACATTATACAGTTTTACCAAAAGTCGAGGCGCAGATTTCCACCGCCTAGCTCTAAATTAGACAGATCTCAGGAGGTTGACTGGAGGGGACTTCAAACCAGAACATTTCCCAGCCCGGTGCACCTAAATCGCATCTACCCGGAGTTATACCCAAATGACTCATGTAAGCTATGTAGCATGCAACACGCCCCCCCTAGAACACATTTTATGGGAATGCGCACAAATACAGGATGCAAATGCGGTCTCCTCAGAACAGCTTGCGGCGCGGTGGAAAGCCGCGCTGATCAGCTCAAATCGGCAAGATCAAATATGGGCCATCCAGCGAGCACGGAGGTGGCTGGGAGACAGGGTCTCTCCACCGCTCCTGGCGCGGCCTAGGCCCACGCCTGAATCCGCTGGTTTCAATAAAGTTGTTCACCACCACCACCACCACATTTAAATTCCTAATGCCTGTCCTCGCCCTTCCTCGATAGACAAAAATTGTCAAACACCTGTGGCACATACCCACATACCCGTGGTATACGAGTATGTGCCACACGTGTCTGGCGGAAAGGGTTTGACGACGTATGCGAAAGGATTTTCACGTCATTCATGTCATGACCAGCCAGACATATTCGTCAATACCTCTTACCCTCCCGTACAAGTTTTGGTCTACACCAAGTTAAGGAGGCGATCACGAGAGCACCGAGTCGTAGGCGGCTAGATAGATAGATAGATAGATACGTAGATAGAAACGCAAAAATGGGGGACCCTTAAGCTTCGCCTTTAAGAGTTGAACGCTATAGCGATATCCCGTCCCCACTGCGTACTTCAATAACTTAGTGCAAACCATGTAATGGGTAGTATGGTTTAAACCAGGAGAAATTATGCGCGGCAAATGTGGGAAATGTTTTCGAACTTGCTATGCACCCATACGTGGTATTAAGGGAATACGCTCAGTGAGGTGTGTGCCTTTTTTAATGGGTGGCTGGCTTTAAACTATGGAATCGTTATGATAGTCACATATTCTGACGCCGATGGCAATTTACGCTTGTACCATGCAATATTCCTGGGATATTACATGTTATATTGCGACGCCTATATAAAGGACGCTTGCATTTGCGAAGCATGGAAGTTATTTTCACTGCATTTCCAAGCAGAGGAAGTTATTTTCACAGTATATCCAAGCAGAGGCATGGCTGTGTGGGAGAACACCTGCTTGCCACGCAGACGACCCGGGTTCGATCCTCACTCGGACCCGAAAATTTTTATTTATTTTATATGCATCTTTCTCGATTTTTCGGTCACGGACAAGATGATGATTTTTCGCTCACAACCAACGACGCCGACGCCGACACCGACGCCGGAATTTGTGCGAGACGAGCTCTTTAACGCTATCGCGTTAAAAGTGCTTACAGTACGCAAAGAAATGATTCGCATTTAAAATCCACTCAATCAGCGTTCCTAACAAACAACAGGCTATGGGCCCAGGACGACGCATCGACCGTTTTTAACGCGATAGCGTTAAAGAGCTCGTTTCGCAGAAATTCCGGCGTCGGCGTCGGCGTCGTTGGTTGTGAGCGAAAAATCATCATCTTGTCCGTGACCGAAAAATCGAGAAAGATGCAAATAAACCAAATCATAAAAATTTTTGGGTCTGAGTGAGGATTGAACCCGGGTCGTCTACGTGGCAAGCAGGTGTTCTACCACACAGCCATGCCTCTGCTTGGAAATACTGTGAAAATAACTTCCTCTGCTTGGAAATGCAGTGAAAATAACTTCCATGCTTCGCAAATGCAAGCGTCCTTTATATAGGCGTCGCCATATAACATGTAATATCCCAGGAATATTGCATGGTACAAGCGTAAATTGCCATCGGGCGTCAGAATATGTGACTATCATAACGATTCCATAGTTTAAAGCCAGCCACCCATTAAAAAAGGCACACACCTCACTGAGCGTATTCCCTTAACACCACGTATGGGTGCATAGCAAGTTCGAAAACATTTCCCACATTTGCCGCGCATAATTTCTCCTGGTTTAAAGCATACTACCCATTACATAGTATGCACTAAGTGATTGAAGTACGCAGTAGGGACGGGATATCGCTATTGCGTTCAACTCTTAAATGCGAAGCTTAAGGGTCCCCCAATTTTTTTTCTTTTTTGAAGAAACGTGAGTAGATTGCCTCGGTTGAGAGAAGAGACTCGACCACGTTGAAGGATAAAAGCGTGAAGCTGCACCGTCTTCGCCACGACATGCCGATGTCTTCGGAGAATTAGACCGGCATAAATACTGCTAAGCTATCAGGAAGAAGTGACTGACAAGTGGCGTACATCTGTGACGAAAGTGAGAGGTGCGTTTCGTTTTTTCCTCGTCAAGAAGGTGGGCCGGGACGCGTCGGGCGTCGGTGTGGCAGACCTTTCGGGAAGAAGTGACTGAAATCTGTGCTAGAAGTGGTGTGTTCACCGTTAGACGCACGAGACATCGTACACCTGCGTTTGTCGGAAAGAAGTGACTGGCAAATCATTTCTGGGGCGTTCTGGTGACAGAAGTGTCGTCAAGAAGTGCTACCGACGTACCGGTCTCGGTGAACGTTAGCGACGCAATTGTCGGGTGAGAAGTGACTGACAAATCATTTCTGGTGCGTTCTGGTGACAGAAGTGTCGTCAAGAAGTGCTACCGACGTACCGGTCTCGGTGGACGTTAGCGACGCAATTGTCGGGCGAGAAGTGACTGACAATTTTTTTTTTGCGTGCGCACTAGTTAAAAAGCAGCTCCGGAAAGGGAGTGCGTTCGAGCATGTCGGCGTCCGACGAGTTCAGACTGCCCAAGTTGTCGTCCGACAACTACCACACATGGTCTATAAGGACAAGAGGAGCTATCGCGCAGAAAGGATGCTGGGAGGCGATCGACCCTGGTTCTCGGTGGGAGCTATGAACGAGCGAGAGAAGGCGATCGACAACAAGGCACTGACATTCCTTTTCCTTGTCGTGGAGGGCAACTACATTGACGACTTGTTATACATCAATGACCTTCCTTATAATATTTCTTCTCACATCCGTCTATTCGCAGATGATTGTGTTGTTTACCGTGCAATTACTAACCCCTCTGATCATTCCACATTACAATGTGACCTCACCCGCACACAGAACTGGTGTAACACTTGGCTCATGTCCTTGAATGTATCTAAAACTGTGTTAATGTCTATTCACCGTCGTCAAAATCACGTTGTTTAAAATTACAGCATGAATAACAACCAGATTGCTACAGTCGATTCAATTAAATATCTTGGTGTGTACATCTCACGTGACCTAACTTGGACCTGTCATATTAACCACATAATCAATTCTGCTAATCGTACTCTAGGGTATATACGCCGTAACCTTTCGCTCGCTCCTCCTTCTATTAAAAAAAAGTTGCCTTCGAAACCTTTGTCCGGCCTAAGCTGGAGTATGCGAATGCAATCTTTGATCCTCACCACAATAACCTCACTTACGCCCTCGAATCTGTCCAGAACCATGCGGTGCGATTTATACTATCTAACTATTCATACACCTCAAGCATCTCGGCACTAAAAGCAGAGATTATCTTATCCGATCTGGCTAAGCGCCGCAAAATTGCCCGTCTTAAGCTTTATCATAAATTTTTCCATTCCTTGCCTATAGATAACCAATACATCAGAAAAGCCCACCGCATTTCCCGCCACAGTCACTGTAACGCAGTATATCCACCGCAAGCCCATACTGTCAACTTTCACCAATCGTTTTTCCTGCGCACAGGCCAAGACTGGAATGACCTGCCCACCGAAGTCGCCACCATCATCGACACCCAAGCATTCAAGCGGCTCATCGAAACCATCCTGTCATAACTACCATTATATTGTTAGCCTTTCTATCACCCACTCCCTCATGTAATATCCCAACCGGGACCTTTGAGGTATTAAAATGAATGAATGAATGAATGAATGAATGAATGAATGAATGAATGAATGAATGACATTGAGACGTGCACAACTGCCAGAGAAGCTTGGAATACGCTACAGGAAATGCACTCCAAGTTTGGACTCTTGCATATACTCCAGCTGACGCGTGATTTTTTCAGCGTGAAAATGAAGAGAGACGAGTCAATGCAAGATTACCTCGGAAGATTGATGAATCTACATAGGAACTTGTGAAATGCAGGTTATGCATTTACAGACAGAGAGGTTGCCTTAGTGATGTTGATGGGACTTCCTGAGACGTACGAGCAACTCCTTCTGAAATTAGAGCTAGATGAAGAAACGTTCACGACCAGAACAGTGAAGACAAGATTGCTGATTGAGAGTGTACCAGCGATGGAGAGGCGGTCAAAAGCACTGATCTCAAAAGCTCGGTCAAAGATTGAGAGTAAGCAGCACAACGATAAAGAACATCCACCCACCATCTAGAAGGATCAGAAGCAAAATCGTCAGTCTACTTCAAGTACCCAGAAGAAGAAACTACGATGCTTTGCTTGCGGCAAAATTGGTCATATAGCGAAATATTGTGACCAATTTTCAGACGAATGGGATGATCGACCGAAGAGAAACCCGTTACAGGCAAGAATTTCTACTCAGGTAGCTTTGTGTGCCAAAAATTTGGCAACAGCACATCCTTACGTGTGGCATCTGGATAGCGGTGCGACAGACCACATGACGTCACACAGGACAAAGTTCAAAGACTTCAAGTTATGTGAGTCAGCAGTGGAGACTGCATACAAATAATCGATGAGTGTGACGGGGAGAGGAAAGGTTCAAATTCAGTTGTCTGAGGAGTGTGGTAGAACATACGTCACACTTCAAGATGTCCTTTATGTGCCCGATTTGAATGGCAACCTACTGTCCGTAGGAAGAATTTTAGAGTGGGGGTTCCAGGTGGCTTTCGCTGAGGGCAAAGCCGAAGTGACAAAGGACACTGGTGAGCTGTTCCTTACCGCAACTCAAGAAGGATGACTGTATTCTGTCAAAGAAGCAACAAAGCCAACAATGATGGCACAGACCAAAAACACAGCCTTGTGGCACAGACGACTAGGACACCTGCACTATGATGTTGTTCGTCACCTCTGTGGAGCCAGTGAAAATTCTGGGAAGGACAAGTGTGACACATGTTGCCTGGGAAAGTTAAGACGAAGCAGTTTCCCGAAGGGTGAGGGAACACGGGGCAAGGTTCCACTGGAGATTGTGCATTCAGATGTGGTTGGAAAAATCACACCAACATCCAAAGGGGGCTCCCGTTACTTTGTAACCTTCATTGATGACTACTCAAGATACACTGTGGTGTATAAACGTCAGACTCTGGAGTTTTACAGACACGTACAGCCACCTGTCGGAGTAGTTTTGGGTAGTGCAAAGTCCGGCTTTCTTGCACACTTTGCTGTGAAACCGGGTGCAACTAGCGAATTGGAAACAACAATTAACCTAAATATTTGGTGTGTTGGCGCATTGAACACTCAGAAAAAGAGCTACGGATTTATCTCCGCTAGTCGGACGCGCAACCGAACCACCATGAAGTGCGTGCCAGAACGACGGCGAAAACAAGAGTAGACGCAACAGCTCCGCGCGCTACGAAGAAAGGCTTCAGTCGAAGCTACTGTTGCGTTGTGAATTGCCACGGACGTAAAGGACTTGTGTTACCGATTTCTGTAGCTGTTGCACGAAGCAGAACGGCGAGAGCTCTGGATACGGGCCGTTGCGAACGTGCTGGGTAAGCGAATTACTCGCATTCTCCACAGCCGGTCGCATGAGAAAGTGTGATAATGTAGGTCTCATGTTTTGAGTAGCCTTGACGTAAAACCACGGTAACCTTGACTATGAAGCTCAGCAGAGCCTCACACCATGGTGCGCGCCGTGCAGCAGTTAAATGCAGACTGGTGAAGCGCGTGATAAACATCGCGCACTCCGCGACCACCCATAGTCTTAACACACAGCATCGCGCACGTACGGATTGAAGGTTCAAAGTTCCGGCTGAAAAATGCTAACACGTGCGTCATACAACTAAATCGCGAAATTTTGGTCGTGAACACCGTCAGGTTTTTCTTACCCGTGGTCTCCGCGATTGCCGGAGCTATCTCGGAGGCCACGGCTTTGCCTTTCGTTGTACACCGAGAAAGTGCACGCGCACATATCCCCATTTACAAACGAAAGACAACCGTCAACAGTACATTCGAGTATGCGTAATAAAACAGTTCAAGGCACAGGAAGCGAGAGATGGATGGAGAATGCAACTGCAAAGGCGAAAATCGCCGAGACCATTCATGCCTGATAAGGCGAGCTTTGTACCACTGATCGTAAGAAACATTGCTCGTGTACGTACTTCATCGCTTTGACATTAATAATATGCCCAAATTTAACGCACGTCGGAGCGCCTCGAACTCGATGTCATGCGATGCTCGCATGCGCTTGCGAGTTGCAGCACGCCGAAATACCTGAAACATCTTTTGCACTGTAGCCGCAGTTCACTTTTATGAGCTTCCTACTTTTCTGAAGCGAGGGTGGATTGACGGAAGAAGCTTTCCAGGTCCTTGGTTTTCAGGGAACAGCCCTCAGCCCGAGCGAAAGACGGGGGTTATATAGTGGCCTACGCACATTCGCTTGCGGACGGCTCTCTTTGCACTACCCAGTTATGGCCAGGGCGGCGATGAGTGCGCTAGTGGCGGCGTTTTTCGCAGCGCCACCTGGGCAGAGTCTGACGTCTATCCCATGAAGACTAAAATTGAAGTGCTTCAGAACTTTGACAACTACAGACGCATGGTGGAAAATATCCAAAACACGAAGGTGAAGACATTGCGTAGTGACAATGAGGCCAGTACACAAGCAAAGAGTTCAACTTGTACCTGGCTAACCACGGGATAAAGCACCAGCTGGTCATGCCTGGTACGCCTGAGCAAAATGGAGTTGCTGAAAGAATGAACCAAACGCTGCTTGACATGACGAGGTGTCTTCTCATCGAATCTGGTGTCACCAAAGAACTTTGAGCTGATGCCGTTGTCACCGCAAGCTACATTAGAAACAAGTGCTTGTCAAAGGCAGTAGGAGGAGAGTCGCCAGAAGCTCTGTGGACAGGGGGGAGAAGTGAAACTGGACCAGTTAAGAGTGTTCAGGTGCAAAGCATGGAACGTGCGAAAGAGACCGCGCAAGGGAGACAAGCTAGAACCGAAAGCGGAGGAGTGCATACTGGTCGGCTACCCAGATGGAGTGAAGGGGTACAAGTTGTGGAAGCAAATGGAAGATCGCTTTTCCGTGAGTCGGAATGTCGTTTTTGAAGACTCCTTTCCGTGCAAACTAGCAAAATATGCAAGTAGCAACATTGAAGCAGACAACGATATTAGTAGCACAATCTTGTTTCAAGTTGAAGACAGCGAGCCGTATGATGTTTGTGGTTCAAACCACGATGATACTCAGAAGAACAATCCTGATGAAGTTGGCTCATTAGCTGATGAAGAAGAGACAGTGAAACAGGATGAAGGAGCTCTAGAACAGCCGTTCAGCGCTCCAGAACAAGGCGCACAGGCATTAAGGCGGTCAGAAAGACTAGCAAATAAGAGACGACCTCAAGTTGACTGTCGAAGCTACTGTATAGCTAAGCGAACCAACCAGACTGTTTCAGAGACGCTACAAGGTATATGTAAACTGGTAGCGTAACTTCCATAGAAGCCCATGTATCCAGTAGTTGGCGGCTCGTTGCCACCATCGCCATCTACGTATGGAGGGGACAACTAACAGAAAAAAAAGAATAAAAAATAAAATATGACGTCACAACCGGAAGCGGTAGCGACGTCGTGCATTTGCCCTACATGGCGCGAAATTGAAATATTTCTTAATTGCTGACCTTATACATGTATTTTGATAAATTCGCGATTTTATTGCGCCTTTATGGTTCGCCAATTGCGTGCGCGAGAGAAAAAGAAGACCAACAAGAAATACTGAGGAAGCAAGGTTGTTTTATTACCCAAATAGTGTACTTGCAATATACACCAAAATACTTTGCAGATGAAAAAAAATTATGATACAGTGGCTCAAGAGCACAATACTTAAAAAACTCACGTTGCCCAACCGAGGAAAACTACTGGAGCGAAACAGCAGCCTGGGGGTATCACTTGGACGGGCTTAGAGTACAGCGTTTCCTCACGAAAGGCGGGCGCACACGGGCCGCGTGTCACCGAAAGCAGTCTGCAGTCACTGGAGCACTTAACTACACATTCCGTGAGCTAGTTCAGCTTCTCTGAAGTATCACGCCAGTAAATAACACATCAGCAAATAAATAACCTACGGAAGACACGCACGAAACCACCGCGCAAAAGTGAGCAATGCCTCGTTGACCCGACAATGCGCCGAACTAAACACACGCCCACATCAGCCGACATCCCTCGTTGCCGACTGCCTGCATACGCCCCCATTTATGGCGCTCGAAAAAGAAATGAGGCAATCAACTATTTTGCGAAGTGTCAACTAAGCCTTAAAGTAAATTTTTAGTCTACTGTGGCGTACATAAAATTAGGAGCATCCGAAAAAAAAATTCCCTTGAGTTTTTCGTTTTCGTTATTTGTCCCCTCCTCACCTAGTCGCACTTCAATCGTACGGCGGGCATTGATGTCTCTGGCGATATGTTCTCGACCACTTTTCGTTTCAAGTTTCGCGACCGATATAACTTGACCATGGACGCTACACGAAGCCTTATCTGCACCAGACAACGAGGAATGGAAGGCAGCTATACAGAGTGAACTGGATAGCCTCCAAGCTTCTAACACGTGGGAATTGGTGCCACGACCAAAAGACAGAAAGGTCATTAAATGCAAGTGGATGTTCCGCAAAAAAGTACGACGAAAATGGTCACCTACAGCGATATAAGGCTCGGCTGGTTGCATGTGGATACTCTCTTGTGGAAGGTACTAGCTACAAGGACACCTTCTCTCCTGTGGTGAAATTAAAATCTATCAGAACACTGTTAGCCATAGCAGTTGAGAGAAATTGGAAGATTCACCAAGTCGACATCACGGCAGCGTACTTAAACGGTACGCTGAAAGAGACTCTATACATGGCACAACCGCAACCTTTCGGTGACCATGATAAGGATGAAGCTTGCCTGCTGAAGAAGAACCTCTATGTCAGGGGTCTCAAACACGCGGCCCGCGGGCCGCATGCGGCCCGCAAACCTTTCGCTTGCGGCCCGCGGCCCGCACATGACTGTCTTCATCCTACTTTTTTTTCATTCTCTTAGCAAGTATGTACGTGAGCTACACAGGCATGACTGGTCTGACGCATTGCTTTTGTGGGGTACCTCATGTGGTTCCCATGTGGTTGCATAACCATGAAAAAAAAGATCTTACTCATTTAGGCGACCGCTATCGACATGTTCATGGAATCTTGGCACCAAATCTCCTTCAGAAATGACCCGCATATGAGATATAGGGAAGGGTTTTTGTTTATTCAATTTGTAACGTTAGCTGACAATTTGAACAAACTGCCCCCCCCCGCCCCCCGCTTTCACCTCCTTCCCTGTCCCGGCCCTTGCAGGACTAAGTTGCGTCAGTGCGGCCCGCTGACTGAGGTCAGTTTGAGACCCCTGCTCTATGGGCTACAGCACTCTGGAAGAGAGTGGAACTTCACTTTGGACAAACTGCTGGAGTCGGAAGGGATGGCAAGATCAAAAGCAGACCCCTGCGTCTATATCAGCAAGAAGCTCATTGTAGGCGTCTACGTGGATGACTTGCTGATCGTCGCAGAAGATGAAAAGGAGATTGCCAATTTCAAGAACCATTCGGGTGAAAAGTTTGATGCAAAGGACTTAGGTGAAGCCAGACACATTCTTTCCATACGACTGAAGAAGGAAAGGGATGCAAGGCTGACACTTGACCAGACGGCCTATGCTGAGGATATACTGGAGACGTTTGGCATGGCAGACGCAAAGACAGCGTCATCTCCTTTGGATCCTGGATGCAAGTACCAAAGAGGGAACGACAATAGTCAAGCAAGAAAGGACCTCCCAAGGAGGTACAGAAAAGCAATCGGTGCATTGCTTTACCTCGTCAGAGGTACAAGGCCCAACTTGGCCTTTGCCACTACCTATATGAGCCAGTTTAATGAACATCCTACAGAAGAGCATTGGATGGGCGTGAGGCACATTCTCCGCTATGTGAAGCAGACGAAGGGTTACGCACTCACTTACAAACGAACCGGGAAGCGCGTGGAGGCATATTGCGACGCAGACTGGGCTAGTGACAAAAATGACAGAAAGTCATTCAGCGGGTACGTATTCACACTGGCTGGTGCGGCGATTTCTTGGAGCAGCAAGAAGCACTAAAGTACTGCATTGTCGACAGTCAAAGCAGAGTATATAGCCATGTGCCACGCTGCTAAAGAAGCGCTGTGGCTCAAAAATTTCATGAAATAGCTGCACGCGCAGGAATTTATGCACGAGCCGCAGGTATTGGTGGTGGACAACCAGGCTGCCATCGCGGTAGCGAAAAATCAAGTCACATCAGACAGAAGCAAGCACATTGATCTCAAGTATCAGTTCCTCCGAGAAAAGGTTGAAGAGGAAGGCTGCAACTTTGGTACGTTGAGTCGTCAAGCAACTCCCCCGACCTCTTCACCAAGCCCTTGAATGGGAAAATGGCTTTAAAGGGGCCCTGCAACACTTTTCGAGCATGCTCAGAAAACGCTGCCTATCGGTAGTCCAGGCTCTCGAGAACACGCGAGCCAAATATTATAGCGCAGCACGCGGCGTGGAATTCATAATAAATTCTCAAAATCAGCCAGAACTTGCTTTCTCTTCTCTCAAAAATCACTCGTCAGTGTCGTCACCGACGAGAGTATCACTCGCATCAGCCATTGGCTGATTTGAGCATGGCGCGCTCGGTAGTTACAGAGGCCGCCGCGGGAGGCCGCGACTTGTCCACGCGTGCGCGCGCGATCGCAATGAAAATTGGCGTATTCGAAGAAAAAAAAAGAGAAAAAAGCGCTCAAGATCACGAGGCGCGCGTGACGTATTTTCTTTCCCCCGTGCCACCCCTCCCTGCTTAGCTTCCAGCGCTTTCGACGGGACGAGAAAAGAGAGAATGCAATTGCAGCGTGCGAGAAATATTTGTAACTCCACTCGTACTGGACGGATTTCAAAAATTTTTGCGGCAGTGAATTCGTGAGGCAATAAGCTCCTCTAGTGAATCCATTCCATGGGTACTTGCAAAAGTGTTGCAGGGCCCCTTTAAAGCAGTGCGAGAGCTTGGGCGTCAAGAATGTGGACGAAATGACAGTCCATTAAGGGGGAATGTTGGGTGTGTAATGGATTGTCATCAGATGACGCCACAAGTGCGCCGCAGGCGTTTCTCTTTTTTACAGCGAAAGCTGTTATGAGATCACAACAAGGGTCGTTTCTGCGCCGTAGTTGTCCGCCGCCGCCGCCGCCGGTGTCCGTAACCAATATCGCACGAAATAAGAAAAAAACTAAATGAATAAAAAAACACCTATGACCGAATGGGAATCGAACCCGGATCTTCTGCGTGGCAGCCCAGCACTCTACCACTGAGCTACGCCACTTTTTTTTCTCTTACATGGTATTTATTACAAATGAGGTTCATGTATACACATAGCGTCCAAAAACTTAAGGCTTCCTCCACAAATGTACAATAGGCATTACAAAACAAATTTCCCGCAACACCTTGTTCTAAAAGGGTATTTGAGCAGTGCATTCTATGAACTGTGGATACCAGTCCGGCCGAAACTGTAGTTCTTCATAGAAGTCTTTTAGCTGTACAGTCATTTGCACGAAATGTGACCGCGAAGACACCATTGATTCCGCATGCCTGTCTAACATGCGAGTTTTCCATAAACTGTGCATGCCCATTAACAACAGCATGTCGACTGGCATAGCATTGGGTTTAGCATTGGGTTTGGGTGGTACCAGATAACGTATGGTGTGAGAATTTAAATCAAGTTGCTTTTAAAAGCCCTCTGCAGTGAGCTACGCCACTGCTTTGAAACTGCGGTTCAAACTGACCGTACGCAGGCTTCATATCGGGCAAGGAATCGCGTTAACGTGTGTTGTAAAGCATTTTAGAGCAGTAAATTAAGAACCGGGCGTCACACAATGCGAATTGCGTAAAGAGTGGGTCGTTCCATGCTCCAACTCATTACAAAAGCCTGAGACATAATTCTTCATCGTCTTCAGCCACAGCATCAACAAAGTGCACATAATGCATTACAAGAGTGTAGCGGGTACCGCGCTTTTTTGAAGAATGACGAATAATGGCATAGTAGACGCTTCCCCACTACACAAAAATTATGATGATTTATATCGCAGTGGGTATTATGCAAGTAAGGTTGTTGTAGTTTCCCCAAGAATGTTTAAAAAAGGCTCTAGAAAGGCCGCTCTCCCAGCTTTCGCTGTGGCTGTGCTGCGAGTTCCGCGCAGGCCTGTAGTTTTTTAGCTCTCTGACGCAATAAAGAAATGGCGCTTGTCAGCGGTGTGTCGCGTCCGTGATCTTGAGTGGAAAAATCCACTCAATCAGCGTTCCTAAGAGTTCGGTCGCGCTGAGTTTGCAACAAAAAACAAACAGGACAAAGACCCCACAAGCCCATGCCAGCAAGATCAAGGAATGGAGTCGACGTGGGCGACAGACACCACCGGTAGTGCGCGTTATTATTTGATTGCACCTACCACCTGCCTTGTCATTGCTAGGCAGCCACCCTGTGCTCGCGGCCATGACTCTTGTGACTGTAATGGTGGTTGACGGCCTTATTGTACTTCAGTGTTCTGGTTCGCATAGCGGCTGCTTCCCTACTTCATGAAAGTGACCGGATGCCGGACGCGGGACGCAGGACGCGGGACGGAGACAGCCCCGAGCATAGCAAAGTCGCATCTAAAAACGGCAGATCCCCCGCATTGTGGAAATTTATGTTATGCGAAGCACCAGGAAGGGACAAATCATGCTGTCCATAACATGCTTGCAATGATTTACATGTTAGGACCAGTAATTAATGTTCGTCATACAGTCACGTCGCTCAACACCAGTTTTTGTTTTATATGAAGCTAGCGAATGGGACGCAAGTGCATCATGAGCGTGGTATGTAAATCACGTTGTACATGACATGAATGTCGTGATTTTCATGTTACCACCTGCAATTTATGTTCGTCATACACTCATGTCGCGCAATACACATTTTGGAGCATATCAAGCTAGCGAACTGGATTCAAGCGCACCATCAACGTGGTATGTAAATGGTGTTGTACTTGATATGCATGTCATGATTTTCATGCCACCACCTGCGACTTACGTTCGTCACACAGGCACATCACGCAATACCAGTTTTGGCGTACATCAAGGTAGCTAAACGGTCGCGAGAACGCCATGAGCGTGGCACACAAGTCATGCTGTCGTTACATATTATTATTTTAGGGGCGAAGCTCCTCTTAGTCTAACCTTGTCCCGTGTCAGGCGTAACCGGCAGTATCTCCCGAACAGTATCTCCCAAGGTTGCCCAGGTATCTCCCCCAGTGTCACCCAGGTTGACTCCATTCCTTGATCTTGCTTGGATGTGCTTGCGGGGGGCTTAGTCCATCCCTCCTGCCCGCGTCCCACAACCCCACAGCGCATGCGCGTCCCCTCACCCTCTCTCTCCTCTCCAACGCTCACCCCCTTTCTCTCCAGGAATCCTCTACTGTACGGAGCGGCGCCCGCGTCCTACACCCCTCCAGAGCATGCGCGTCCCCTCCACCTCTCTCTCCTCTCCAACGCTCACCCGCTTTCTCTCCTCTAGCAATCCTCTACTGTACGGAGCGGCGCCCGCGTTCTACACCCCTCCAGAGCATGTGCGTCCCCTCCACATCTCTCTCCAACGCTCACCCCCTTTCTCTCCTCTAGGAATCCTCTACTGTACGGAGCGGCGCCCGCGTCTAACACCCCTCCAGAGCATGCGCGTCCCCTCCACCTCTCTCTCCTCTCCAACGCTCACCCCCTTTCTCTCCTCTAGCAATCCTCTACTGTACGGAGCGGCGCCCGCGTCCTACACCCCTCCAGAGCATGCGCGTCCCCTTCCCCCTCTCTCTCCTCTCCCACGCTCACCCCATTTCTCTCCTCTAGGAATCCTCTACTGTACGGAGCGGCGCGCGCGTGCCCTCTCTCTCCTCTCCTACGCTCACCCTCTTTCTCTCCTCTAGGAATCTTCTACTGTACGGAGCGGCGCGCGCGTGCCCCCCTCTCTCCTCTCCTACGCTCACCCCTTTCTCTCCTCTAGCAATCCTCTGCTGTACGGAGCGGCGCCCGCGTCCCACACCCCTCCAGAGCATGCGCACCCCTCCCCCCTCTCTCTCCTCTAGGAATCCTCTACTGTACGGAGCGGCGCACGCGTGCCCTCTCTCTCCTCTCCTACACTCACCCCCTTTCTCTCCTCTAGGAATCCTCTACTCTACGGAGCGGCGTCCACGTTCGACATCCCCACAGCGCATGCGCGTGCTCTGCTCCTCTCTCTCCCCTCTAGGAATCCTCTAGGGAGCCATATGAGAACCCCTATCCCTCCACTTCACCGACCATAAAGCCGTTATAATGAAGGGGGACCGGAAGCCACATCTAGCTACCATTTACGAATAAATAAAATTTCTTGTATATATACACACAGTGTTTGACACGTCTTTGATGATGTACTGGACGAAAATTCACGGAAGATTCACGGTTTACCGATGAACCTCCGGAGCTTCGCCCATTCATCATCATTCACTCCGTGGATATGCTGCGATTTTTTTTTATATTACCTCTTGTCAGTGATGTTTTCCATGCAGTGACGTCATGCAATGCCGAACTTGTTGTATATCAAGCTAGCTAAACGGCCGTGAGTTCGCTATGAGCATGCCATGTAAAACATGTTGTACGTGGCATGTATTTCATGATATTCGTTTTACGATCTGTCATGGATGTTTGTCATACATACCTGCCACGCAATGGACCTTTCCAGAAATCGCAGCGCCGCGCCTTCCCCTGGTGGATCGGCGCTGGGGCATTATGGGAGAGCGGAGTGCCGGGCGGGCAGAGCAGACGCTTTCCCGGTTTCACCTGCTGTCGTCGCGCGCCGTGAAAGGTTTTGGATGGTGTAAGGTGCTGCTGTTGTGAAGAAATGGCTACTTCTGAGCGCTCCGACTTTCATGCACGCGAACTAGAATGTGTCGTTCTTCCTAAATACCCAGAATCATCACTGAACATGCCGAAGAAGAAGGAAAGCGGCGGACAAACCTGTTCTGTTCTTGGATGTGATAACATGCGAAAGACACCGGATGTTTCGTTTCCTTGCTCGGTGCTATTTCAGGACTTGAATTTTCGTGATGCTGCAGCGAAGTTTGACCTTTGTTAAGATGCTTGTGTTCTCATTCACTGTGATTACAGGGCTGGGACTTTACACGTGAAGCATGCCGTGTAACTACGCGAATTTATAAAGGCGAAAGCTTAGATGCCCTGCTAAAAACTCACAGCGTCTTTTATGCATTCGCCGAAGAAGACTCGAAGGCGATGAATTACCAACTCGCCCACTCACGTAAATCAGCTATTAAACGAAAGAGCGCATAGCAGTGCTGAAATCATCAATAACTATTTTAGAAATCACGCAGATGGTAAAAATATTCTCTGAACCGAAGTGTTCTCACAGAGGTAACACAATTTACATTGCATGTACTAACAAGAATAGGGGGTAATAAAAGGTACACTCATGAGTGAAGAGGACCATGAGCTTAGACACCGACGCAGAAAGAATAATGGAGGAGCGCTGTCCGTGTATTAGCGTGCACACCTGTTTCCTCCTGAGTACGTACCAACATGCCCAGTAGGGCTGAAATATATATGCTTTCATTATAGCATGAATTCATTGAACAATTAGACTTCGCTGTCAAACAACGCTATTCAAAGCGCTATCACACAGATTACACTTCTCTCTGCATGGTAGGCCTCAGTCTGTCTTGTGAGCTGCGTGACATGTACAGATTCACGGTATTTTCATATATTGTGGTGGGAACATGTTCCCAAGAATGTGATGAAACATGAGTATGCGCTGCCTTCTAAAGAGAGCTGTCTCCGATTAAGATGATCAAGCTCTCAGGCATATAGATTATCTGACAAGGCTTTGTTAGAAAGAAATAGGTACTCACATTTTGCACAATGTTGCTTGAAACACAATTGCACTATAACTCTGCTCGTACATAGTTGTAATGTCATAAGAGGGAATATTAAGGCCCATCACATAAAGAAATTGAGCAATGTGCTGTAAAAGGGTGCTCTACAGCTTTGCACGAAAGTCAATTTTCATTGTTACCATTGATGATATCTCAAGCATCTGCGTGATTGCTAAAAAAGCTGTTGGTGCAGCGCTGTCATGTGTTCTTCTTTTCCCTGGGCTGTCGTCATCTGCACTGCCCCATCAAGATGCTTTTAGAAAGGTAAATGAGAATTCCTTCCACAAGGAAATGCCCTGCACAATGTCTTTTGATACGCTTAAAGGCAGTTTCGCTTTTCTTTCTCTGCTCCAAACAACCTGGCAAAAATTCACTTCTAATCTACAGATCTTTTTTAATAATGCAATACTTGAATTTTTATAGCTAAATAATACAGAATACTCCATCTTCTATGTTCAAGGAATACGAACTAAAAAATAATAGACACTGCTCTGAAGTCCAGGAAATAGGTTTCCCACACCTAAGCTAATGGTCAGTGAATGCTATATCTCAATAGGTGCTATGTGTCCAAACTTCCCACTACTGTGATGACAAGAGACGTGTACAATTCAATACGGCTTATCAGGACTTGCAGGAAGACCGCTCCTAGCGTGCACTGCAACCTATCCCCTGTGTCGGTGTCGCGAACAGCTGTCATCGCTGATACATACATAACAGATACCAAAAAAGAACTACACACAGATAGCGACTACCAAACATGTCTTTGGGAAAATGTATATTGAATATGAAACAGGTCAATCATTGAATGAAGGGATCAGGGCACAATAAGAACAGGTATTATTGGACTAGCCACTTGCTCACTATTGAAAGAGCACCACTGCATGTTCAACACTCGCACATCTACGTAATAACACTACCCAGAGCATGCACCTAGCTATATGGGTGATCTAAATGCCAAAAAAACCGCCAGGCCTGCGTGGAACTCGCAGCACAGCCACAGCGAAAGCTGGGAGAGCGGCCTTTCTAGAGCCTTTTTTAAACATTCTTGGGGCAACTACAACAAGCGCACTTGCATGGTGCCCACTACGATATAAATCATCATAATTTTTGTGTAGTGGGGAAGCGTCTACTATGCCATTATTCGTCATTCTTCAGAAAAGCGCGGTACCCGCTACACTCTTGTAACGCATTATGTGCACTTTGTTGATGCTGTGGCTGACGACGATGAAGAATTTTGCCTAAGGCTTTTGTAATGGGTTGGAGCATTGAACGACCCACTCGTTACGCAATTCGATTTGTGTGACGCCTGGTTCTTACTTTACTGTTGTAAAACGCTTAACACACGTTAACGCGATTCCTTACCCGACATGAAGCCTGCATAGGGTCAGTTTGCACCGCAATTTCAAGCAGTGGCGTAGCTCAGTGGTAGAGTGCTGGGCTGCCATGCAGAAGACCCGGGTTCGATTCCCATTCGGTCATAGGTGTTTTTATTTATTTAATTTTTTTTTCTTATTTCGTGCGATATTGGTTACGGACACCGGCGGCGGCGGCAGCGGCGGCGGCGGCGGCGGCGGCGGCGGCGGCGGCGGACAACTACGGCGCAGAAACAACCCTTGTTGTGATCTCATAACAGCTTTCGCTGTAAAACGATATTTTCAAAGAGTGCGTGGTCTATGTGCTCATGGCATGGGGTGAGAACGAGCCATTAATACTGTAATACATCATAAATGTAAGCTGTTCAGAAAACTAATTGTTGGTACTCTGAAGCGAATTCACACCTAGTTTGTTTTGTTGTCACGAGCTATCTATATGCTTTTTTTATTTATGTAAGTGCTTCATAAAAGCAATAATATTCTGCAACTTTCTGTGAACATCTGGAAACATATGAACACTGTTGAGGTTAAGTGTAGGTTCTTCTGCGCGGACCAAGATTGGGCGATGTGCCTGAAGTCATGACTTCGATGAAGTAACTTAGAAAAACTAATTTATTTACATTGAGAAAACGTCCATCAGTCAAGCAGCTCGGACATCCACTTTCTCGGGCCGCTGCTCTACGTCTCCCCCCCTTGGCCCCGCTTTTTTATTACCCTCCCTCTCTCGTCCCGGCGGATTCACAAGAGAAGTAGCCTGCAAGCGGGAAGGTTCAATGCATCAGAGCCGCTTCTTTGTCGTCAACATCGAGACCGCCTCTGCCATTGCGTCGTAGCCCCCGCACTGCGCCGTGGCAGAGACGACCATTCCAGTAGCTTTTCGCGAGGTATCTCAGGGATACCAAAAACCGCCGCATTCCGTCGATCGACGAGTCCCATTGTCCTCCGGCACCAGAGCCCCGTCCTCTGCGGCACCAGTCATTGTGGCTCGAGCTCGCCCCTCTCGACTTGACTAGGGGAAGAGAACGCAACAACACATAAGAATCGAGATCTTTTTTTTTAATTTATTACCCTACAAAGGTAAATAAATACTAAATCACTGAATACAACACGTTGGTTATGGATCCTCATACAAATAAGAGGGCAATATCAATACCATGCTGATTTAAAGAAGAAAGCTTGAAAATACAATAATTTAAAGCACCACACAATCAGCGAACATTCCTACTACATGAGCACAGTGTGAATTATTCGTGATAGAGAACAAGGTTTGCTTCTAGAAGCAAATAAAAATATATATATAGCAGAGCAAAAGTTCACACACACAAATATTGCAACAGAGTGGCATGCGTTAGTCTAATTAACTTACTTGATTTGACATATTCATCTACTAACACTCTATGATATAAACATATCTTCAACGCAGCTGTTGGAATGTACACTTTTTTCAATTTGAAATTTAAATTTATTGATGAAATAAAGAATACAAGAACATAGACATATAATTGCACATTCGGAGGTCCCGAAGTATAAACTGTCGGTGGGACCTCCTAACAAGAAAATAAATGGGGATTACAAAAATCTGGGCAAAGAGTGAGTCATATATTTTATACAACTTGTAGTGCGGCATCAATAAAAGGGTAGACTAATCATAAATAAAAAAAATTGTTATGATAATCACAAATGATAAAATGAGGGATTTACAAAGTTAAATGGAAGAAATTACAAATATAATTTGCATAAATTGAAAACAAGGACAAATGGCCCGTGCAACCAGCAATGTGAACAATACATTTTGAAAGTGTACTGTAAAAAAAAAGACTTAAAAAATTTCTATGCATGTGACAAAATGTTAATGGAATGCTCCTTAGTTCTACGCTTGAATGACAAGAATCAAGATGACTTGATATCCGATGGTAATGAATTCCAAAGTGAAATGCCTGAAAATAAAATAGTAAATTTCGCATGATTTGTTCTAACTTGAAGAAGAAGCAGATTAAGTTGTCTTGAAAATCTTGTATTATTGCTAATAATGAGGCTGGAGTGAGTAAAACCCGGAATATTGAGTTCAGTATTTATAAGACGAAACATTAGTAATAACACCTTATGACTGGACAACATACGCAAAGGTAGAAAATTTAGGGAACGGAATATGGGAGTAGAGGAAGACATATGCGGTTGAAATGTGATTAATCGTAATGCCTGCTTTTGCAAAACTTCTTGATGATGAAGATGTGTGGCGTATGTATTACCCCAAGATGAAAGACAATATGAGATGTGACTGTGTATGTACGCGTAATATAAAGACATGAGAGTGTTTTGACCAAAGTAAGAGCGCGTTTTTATAATGATGTGAATACGAAATGAGATCTTTTTTAATGAGTCATTGAGAATGGCATTGAAACTTTAGGTTCTCATCTAGAACTACACCATGAAATATGGTAGATAGGGATCTGGCAATTATTCATTATTTAAGGAAACTGCAATAGAAATATTGTGCAATGTTTTTATGGAATGAAATATCATAAATGTTGTGTTAGATGGGTTGATTATTAGCTTAATTTTTACACACCAGGAATGAACATGTGCTAGCTCCGCGTTAAGTTTATCCTGCAATGCACCAAAACACTTATCGGATGTGAAAATGGTGGTATCAGCAGCATAAAGAAGACAATGTGCGTGTCTTAATATTTGTGGCAAATCACTAATGAATATGAGAAATAAAAGTGGCTCAAGTATTCATGCCTGAACAACGCCTATATATATCGGTACCAGTACATAGCGTATTTACTCAAATACGTTTACTTTAAGTTAGCTCCGTTTTCATCTATGAGCCAGCTAGGTTAAAATTCTAAACACAGAGCAATTACATGGATTTCTGGCAAAAAAGACTCGGGGGCGCAGTAACAAAAAGATATCCATCTTGGGTGCGTGATGGGGTTCTGTGTTCTTCTATCTACGTGCCCCGTCTTGTGATAGTTTTGTGCGTTATCGAGTTTGGTGATCGTGAACTCCTCTCGCGTCCCTACTGTGAAAACGCTATGTGAACACCTGTGTCTTTAAGAGCAGACACTTTTGAGACAAGGGATCAAGCGATGATCTCGTATAATAAACAGCCAAGGAATAACACAGCAACGAGACGAGGCTTGCGTGATCCAAGGATAGGATCGCGTAGCACAACGCGAGTCTTTCAAACATGTAATCAACGAGCACGGCGACCAGTTTTTACGGTGATATAAAATAAGTTCACTCAAAACACCAAACACACCTGCCTATCGGGTCTCCGGTTCATCTTCCTCCTGTTGCCAACACGCCGCCCGGGCTATGGGTTCCTGCATAACAGTCGACACGCAATAAAGTAACCCAGTAATTTAGCTCAGCGACTTTCTTCACCTTACCGAAGTTTGTCATTGGCTGTGCACTCTTCAGTCGCACGTCAAAAGGCTCACGCTTTATCTCCTGTATAACAGCGGTCATTGCTCGTTACAACACCGGAGCGTGGATTGTCTTCGGAGGTACACTCGATATTGGATCACGCGAACAACATGAGTAATCAATAAACGATGGAAGAAAGCACTTTTGAGCGCGAACACAAAGGTTCGCGTCCGATGAGGCTGTTTTGAGCGGCAACGAACGACGAGGCATCATCCACCACTGGTTCAGTGCAGAACTTCGCGACACACGGAAACTGGGCAGTCGACGAACTTCAAGCACGATAAGCACTCAAACGCACACAATATCTGTCAACAAAGCTATTATGCAATCGCGGAGCACATGTTCTCGCGGGAAGCTGGTGGTGCTCCTGCAGTACAATTAGGCCTGTTGCAACTGCTGGTCTACATGTTTAACGAAAAATAAACGTGTAGGTGGCAGTAGTATTGTGTTATCATACAAGCGATGTTTATATTTAAAATAAAATGTATTTATGGCTTTTCACGCAAGATTATGTGCAACTGAATTATTTGATTGTTATTTATATTTAGTTTTGCAGCTATATTTATGGGGTTTCGCATATTAAAGAAAGTTTTCAAACTCACGCCAAAAGCGATCTCTGAGTCTGCAAAGCAACGCTAAAAAGTACAGATCTCAAGGGCAATGCCTTTGTGGGTTAGCGGCTTTGCTGTGTAGAGAGGCATGAGCAGCATGCATTCCTGCACAAAAATAGAAAGGTTGTATCTGACCGGCTGTCCGTTCCTATAATTCTCTACGTAACAGGGAGCGTTGTGACAGCAAGTAGAAGCGTCAGCAGCGGGATAAGAGGCATGGGTGCGCACTACCCCTGCTATTCACCCCCTCCATCGCCTTCGCTCGCCACGACCTACCGATGGTGTGGAGGGAAGGTAGGACGGAGGGAGGGTCGAATGGCGCACATTTTAACGCGACAGCGTTAAAGAGATCTTTTCGCGGAAATTTAGGCGTCGGCGTCGGTGTCGGCGTTGGCGTCGCTGGTTGTGATCGAAAAATCATCTATTGTCCGTGGCAGAAAAATTGAGAAAGTTGCAAATAAAATAAATAATAAAAATTTTCAGGGTCCGAGTGAGGATCATACCCAGGCCGTCTGCGTGGCAAGCAGGCGTTCTACCACCTAGCCATGCGACTGCTTGAAAATACTGTGAAAATAACTTCCTCTGCTTGGAAATGCAGTGAAAACAAATGTCATGCTTCCCAAACGATACCGTTCTTTATACAGGCGTCGCAATATCATATATAATATCCCAGTAACATTGCGTGGTACAAGCGTACATTGCCATTGGGCGTAAACATGTGACTATCATAAAAATTTCGTAGTTTCAAGGCGGCCACCCATTACAAAAGGCACACACCTTACTGCGCGGATTCCCTTAACACCACGTAGTCGGTGCGTAGCAGGTATGCACTAAGTGGTTGAAGTACGCATTCGGGACAGGATATCGCTATCGCGTTAAACTCTTAAAGGCGACGCTTAAGGTCCCCTAATTTTTGGCAGACACTGCTCCCAGCCTTATTAAATGCGAAGCATTTCTTAGCGAACTTCGGCGACTTTGAGCGTATCTATCTATCTATCTATCTATCTATCTATCTATCTATCTATCTATCTATCTATCTATCTATCTATCTATCTATCTATCTATCTATCTATCTAGCCGCCTACGACTTTGTGCTCTCCTCGCCGTATCGTTAATGGGATTTATACCAAATTTGGTATGGCATAACCTGACTATATGACGAACATAAATGGCTGGTCATATCATGAAAATCATGAATAATTTGTCATGAAAAGTATAATTTACATGCCACGCTCATGGCGCGCTCGCGGCCGTTTCGTTAGCTTGATATACACCAAATTTGGGATTGAGTGACGTGACTGTATGACGAACATAAATGACAAGTGGTAATATGCAAATAATGACGTGCATGTCATGTACAACATGATTTACATGCCATGCTCATGGCGCGCTGGCGGCCGTTTCGCTAGCTTGATATACACCAAATTTGGTATTTCGTGACGTGACTTTATGAAGAACATAAATGCCCAGTGGTAATATGAAAATCATGACATGTCATGTGCAACATGACTTGCATGCCACGCTCATGACACTCTCGTGGCCGTTTCGCTAGCTTGGTATACACCAAGTTTGGTATTGAGGGACGTGACTGTACGACGAGCATAAATGACAGGTGGTAATTTGAAAATCATGACCTGCATGTCATATACAACATGATTTACATGCCACGCTCATGGCGCGCTGACGGCCGTTTCGCTAGCTTGATATACACCAAATTTCGTATGGCGTGACGTTACTGTATGACGAACATAAATGCCACGTGGTAATACGGAAATCATGACATGTCATGTGCAACATGACTTGCATGCTACGCTCATGACACTCTTGTAGCCGTTTCGCCAGCTTGATATACAAATTTTAAGGTGAAAGCCTTTAATGTCTCATGTTCACGCCCACCCGTCCGTCCGTCCCTCCAGCCGTGCCCTGGCACAGTGCCAGGTGGGCGCCGGGGCGCGTAAACGGACGCCGGTTGCGTTGGACTTCACAGCGCTCGCGCTTTGCTTGCGTAGCGTCGCTGTGCCCAGCGTCTCTAATCATGCAAGGAGGGAGACGCGCGCATCACGTTCCATTCTGACCGACCCCGTCTCAGTGGGCGCAGGCGTTCGAGGAACACACTTTGGAATTGACAAAGTGTCCATCAATTTAAACGCTGGAACGCGGATGGCGTCGGCACGATGCGCACAGCGCGAGAATACGAACGCATGTGAAACGGAGGCAGATTGGTCTCGTTGCGATTCGAGATAAAAAATGAAGCGAACATAAGTGGCAGGTGGTAACATGAAAATGTTGGCATGCATGTCATCTACAATGTCATTTACATGCCACATCTCATGGTGCGCTTGCGTCCAGTTCGCTAGCTTGATATACACCAAAATTTGTATTGCGCGACGTGACTGTATACGAAGAACTCAAAAGACAGGTCCTAACATGTAAATAATGACATGCGTATTATGTACAGCATGATTTGCTCCTTGCTGGCTGCTTCGCATCACATCGATTCCCACAGTGCGTGGGATCTGCCGGCTTTTTTTTTTTTTGCTGTAAACTTGTAACTGATATTTATGTACACTTCCAAATGCTGACCACAACAATATGACTGGTTTATCTCCTGTGTCCACAGTACGGCCCACCCTCTGGGCAAATGGAAAATTGACGCTTCTATGTAACTGTTCGGGGTGTCGCTTTACCGTGCGCGACCGACTGTATGCTTGTCGGTTTTCAATATATATTCGAATTTTATCCGCCCAAGTTGGATTAAATTAATCCGGAATGCCCCAATAAAGGTCCTCCACATCGTGCTTCTAGAAAAGAATATCGCGGCATTATTATTATTAGTAGTAGTAGCAGTAGTAGCAGTAGTAGTAGCAATAATAATAATAATAATAATAATAATAATAATAATAATAATAATAATAAAAATATTTAACACTATTATTATTATTATTATTATTATTATTATTATTATTATTATTATTAAAACGAAAGCCTTAGATGCCTCATCAAGCGTGAAATTTCACCGTCGGCGGCGTCTTGCGTCCAGCGGTGTCGGGGACGATGGATGGATGGAAAAAGCTTTGTTATTGTCCAGCAGAATAATGTAACGGGCTCACGTCTGTGATGCAAAAAACATTCACTATGTGACGTCACCTCATGGCATTATGATGACGCCACACATCGTCAAATTTTTGAGGTAATCTTGACGTAACAATTGCATAACGCCACATGATGACGTCATTAATCGCATCCCATCGCATACTAGCTTGGCCAAAGGCTGTCCCATTATGTAGGCTAGAGAAAACCACGAGAGGTGCCTCCAACCTTGGAGGCAGTGCAAAATCACCTTAGTTGCAGAACGCTTTCGGAGGGTGGCGGAGCAGCACCAATACATCGGCTGAGAGGAAAAAGAAGATGGCTTTCACCTTAGAGTACAGTCTTAAGTGAATGCATTAGGGACCTTGTAAGATTTCGTTATTATTATTATTATTATTATTATTATTATTATTATTATTATTATTATTATAACTTCAACTCGCCTACCACAAATGTTGCTAGTTTCATGACGCAGATCTCCCCACCTATTTCTCGTAGACGAGAGGTCGACGTAGTCTACTGTCAACTGAGCAAGGCTTTTGACGTAGTCAGCCACTCACTGATGCTGGTTAAACTTGCACACTTTGATGTTCACTCGTCTGTTGTGAATCTCCTGCATAGCCATCTGCTTAATAAATCATGTTATGTGTCCGTAAATGGCCAAACGTCTTCCTTGTACGAAGTCAATAATGGGGTCCCTCAAGGGCCGGTATTAGGTCCACTCTTATTCTTATTTACTTTAATGATGTTTCTCTTGCAATTCGCTATTCTTCTTTTCTCTTGTATGCCGATGACATCAAGATATTTAAGGAATTTCATTCAGTTAACGACTGTCACTTGCTGCAGTCAGATTTGTCTTCTTTCTCCTAATGGTGTAACAACAATAACCTTTCCATGAATACCTCAAAAACCAAATACATGAGTATATCGTGCAAAACATCTATCGCGCCTTTTTCATACTCTGCCAATACCGTTTCTTTATGTAAGGATTATGAGATCAGGGATCTAGGTGCTGTCTTTCATCATCATCAGCCTGTCTACGCCCACTGCAGGGCAAAGGCCTCTCCCATGTTTCGCCAATCAACCCGGTCCTGTGCTTTCTGCTGCCACGTTATACCTGCAAACTTCTTCGTGCTGTCTTTGACTGTACGTTAAATTTTTCTGCTCAGACTAAACGTGCTGCCATGCGCGGCCATCGTTCCCTACTAAAACGTTCCGTATGTTTCCTTACGGAAAACATACGGATTCTGTATATTTGCCATATGGAATATACGGGTTTCTTACGGATTTATACGGAAGCTTACGGAAATTGTAAGGAAAATATGGAGACTGACATATGGCGCACAAGGAATTCCGTACGGGTATACGGATTTAGTCGTAAGGAACTTACGGAGTCCGTATCTAATATGTGGAAGAGTCCATAAAGCGATACGGAATATACGGAAAGTATGATACGGAACAAACGGAAACCGCACAGGCCCGTAGCCAGGAATTTTTTTTGGGGGGGGGGGGGGCAAGGCGGGGGGGTGGGAGGCACTTGATGAAGGCCTTGAAAGACACTTATTTTTATTATTTGTCCTCGGTAAAACATCCCACTCCATCCGAATATCGGAGAGGGGGGGCTAGGCCACCCCCTTGAAATGGACCCCCCCCCCCCGAAATGGGGGGGACCTAGGGCACCCCCACCCTGAAAAGCCAGGGGGGGCCTGGGGTACCCCCCCTGGCTACGGGCCTGCCGTACGGGCACAAGGTTAGAACCAGGCCCGTAGCCAGAAATTTTGTTTCGGGGGGGGGGGGGGGCACCTGTTCAAAACCTTGAAAACCAGCTATTTTGATTATTTATTCTCGGTAAAAACAGCCCCCCTCCATCCGAATTTCGGGGGGAGGGGGGGGCCCGGGCCCCTAGCCTCCCACCCCCCCAGCTACGGGCCTGGTTAGAACAAACGCAATCCACATCTGCTTTTTGGAAATTCCCATGTACACAAGGAAGACGCATGGGCGCACAGCAGGGGTGCAGGCAGAAATTTTTAAAAAAATTGGCGGGGGGGGGGAGGCACAGGCCTAGTGTGCCACCCCTGGCTACACCACTAGCGCACAGGTAGAACGAGCAGAACCTAGGCGGGCACACGAAGAGAGGGGCGGGTGGTGACCGCCCCCTGTAGACACCAAAGAGGGGGTTGTGCAAAATCTGCCTCATATACATTGACTTAGTAGGCGAGGGGCGGTGCGATGAACCTTCGCTCTCCCACCACCGTCGGCAAAAAAATTCGACCTCACTCAGACTCACTCAAGAAATATGTTTTGCTGAGGACTCACTCAGACTCATACTCGCCAAAATTTTCCTCAACTGGAATCACTCGGACTCAAACTCACGGAGTTATTACTCAGCCGGACTCACTCAGACTCACGGCTTCACCGAAATCTGAGTGAGTCGACTCATGAGTCCGTTAGCGTAAAATTAGCCTTTTCAATCTTGGTGTCAATGCTCATTTAATGACAATGCCTCAGGTAATTCGTGCTCTACAATACGCCTTTATATCTTGTACCTTCAAATACGAGTTATCAGTGGTTTCAATCCAGTAAGGTCAATTCTATTAAATACTCGTGTCTCATTAAATCTCTTTATCAAGAAGTTCCCCTGAAAGAGTTTGCAAGTGAAGGTCATGGCGCCCCCCCTCTCCTAACTCACACCTCGGATAAAAAAAATATGAGGTAGCCCATCATTGAAATATCTGTGAAAAGATTTGAGTACGAAATTAAGCGGATATAACGCTGATAGTAAAGCTAAAGCTGAGTAGATAGGACCATAGGTCGGCAATTAATGGTGGAGCTCACTCAGACTCACTCATGAAATATATTCCGCGCTTAGGGCTCACTTGAACTCGGATTCAACAATATTTACCTCAACCGGACTCACTCGGACACAGACTCACGAAACTTTTCCTCAAGAAGACTCACTCAGACTCAAACTCACCAAAATATTACTCACCCGGACTCACTCAGACGCAGGCTCAAGGCCCACTCTGGGTCTGAGTGAGTGTGAGTCTCATGAGTGAGTTTGCCGACATATCCCCCCCCCCCCCTGATAGTGAACCACGCTCGTCTGTGAGTGGAACCAATATGTGGGATACACATGTGTACAGCAGTGGTAAAATCTTCTTGAGCGCACAAACTTATATATGACATGTGCAGAATATTTATTCATTTATTTATTTCTCACTACTGCAGTGTTCAAAGGTCATGATTATTAGGGTGATGTATAGGTTACAAGATAAACAGACATTCACCCATTCTCAGACTCATGCCTACTCACACCGATGACTATTCACTCATGTTCATACTCACATCTACTCACATTCCTCATCACTCACTCGTATACACACTATCACATGGTGAATACTCACTCACTTTCATACTCAGACTCACACTCATCGATAGTCACTCACGTTCCTACTGCACGCTTACTCACTCTCATGTGCACTCTCTCACGTTCACACTCAGGTTTACCACGCCCCTCGCCACCCACTTATTCTCACACTAACGCCTTTCAAATGAGTGTGAGTGTGTGTACTCATGAGTGAGTAGTACGCTAAACTGCAGTCACATCTTCTGTTGGTAAGAGATCTATATACATACCCTGGCAGCAAATGATTCAGTTCAACAAAAATGAGATTTGTATGAAAATATTTGTCCACGTTCATGGATTGGCTACAGAGAAGCTTTACAATGTGGGCCGTTGTAACATCCTAAAGTAAGTGAATGAAATTATTTAGCTGCTGTTAAGCACAGCATGAAAGCACAGCACATCATTAGTGTAACACTTGTAGCAGCACATTGGCGTTGGCAACAAAGACACATTCTCTGTGCCATAAAATGAACATCATGACAACTGTTTTCCTTTTGTCGTTATTGAACTTCTGGTATTATCAGTATCAAACCAAGAAAGACTTCAACCAAAAAAGCCCACTTGCCTGTGGGCTTTGCTAATTGGAAATACGTATTCACATTGAACAAGCACTTACCCTTAAGTAGTATTAGGAAGTAGTTCTTCAATTATATGTGTCATGAGAGCATACTCATAGTCACCTTATGTCACTGGCATGCACTAAACTTCTGCCTGAAGGACCATATCAAATGCTGCTCAGGAATCAAAATTTGAAGTAGCAAGTGTACGTGGTTTGTAAACTGGTAGTGCTACCTGTCTGTCCTGTATATGATGCCATTTTAACTTTTCTGAGACTCGTTTTGGTGAAAAACAGTTTCTTCCATGATGTGCCATGCATGTACACAGTGTCATACGTATGAAAACTTTAAGAGACAAACGTATTGACTTTTGGTTACAGAGCTTCATTCTCTCCCATCTAGTTGTACGAAAATTGTCCAAGTGCATACATAAGTGTTTACATAGTTCAGCCGTAGAGGCAGGCCCATAGCCAGGAATTTTTTTTTTTGGGGGGGGGGGGCACTTGTTGAAGGCCTTGAAAAAAAACCTATTTTTTATTTTTCCTTGGTAAAACACCCTCCTTCATTCAAATTTCAGAAGGGGGGGGGGGGGGGCAAGGGCCTTCCCCTGGCTACGGGCCTGCGTAGAGGTAGTATTAGTGTACTTACATCTGTTCAAGTGAAAGCTATGACCAATAGTGACCATGTTGCACTTCTCATCCTACTGCTGTAATACCTCTATGATCATGATTATATGGCTGGATGTGTGCCTCACTCATTCATGTAGTTGTATGTACAAGTAGTAAGTGTGGTTGCTGTTCGAAACGCAGGTGATCAATAACACATATGCGTCGTCATACAGAAGCTGCCCGTTGAAGATTCTAAACCACGTGTCGGGCTGCTAGGTTATTAGTTTTCATGCAAGTTATCAAGTAGCCAATTTTTAGATACAGATATATGAAGCAAATTGGCCTTCCTGCTGTATTTTCCGATAGGCAATGAGCCTTCATGCACATGATTAATGCTTCTTAAAACTACACAGCTACATGAAATGAAACAAAAAAAAGAAGAGAGGAAAAAGATGAAAGAAAGGCACGGAGGTCAACCAGATTGAACTGATTTGCTGCCCTACAGCGAAGGGGTGGGGGGAGTGGTCAGAAAAAGAATTGAACGTGAGAGCGCAAATGATGTGTACGGACACATAACAGTGTTCATCATTGATTCACAGATGGTCACGTACAGAGCTGTGTTTATTTATTTATTTTTTCAGAGTACCTGCAGCGCCCGAACGCATTATTGCAGGGGGGAATACACAGGGTAACATATGCTTACATAAAAAGGATAACTATGAAAACAAGATTAACAGAAAAACAGAAAATATGTAGCTATGAGTGTAACAGTATGTCTCTGAACAATGTTTCAGTGCAACAGTCAACAATCTCCTGTGGAAGCTGATTCCACTGGGAGATTGTGCGTGGAAAAAAGCGAGAATTGGTAGACGTTTGTTCTGGAAAAATATTCTCTTCTTTTTAGTGAGTGGTCAGTTCGGTGTGATAAGAAATGGGGAGGTAAAATGTAAGATTCTTTATCTATTTTAACCATGCCGTGAAAAATTTTGAAAAGAATTTCTAGTGTAATGTTCTTTCTACATGTACTTAGTAATTCCCACCCCAACCAATCTTTTAGTGCAGTAACACTAAAAGTGAAGTCATTTTGCCACTGACAAAACGGGCTGCGCGGTTTTGTACCAGCTCGAGCATATTACATAGGGTTTTACTTTGCGGGTCCCAGGCCGCGCAGGCATACTCTAATATAGGCAATGAGAATTGTTTGAGAATTTCAAAAGCGTTGTTTCAGCCCACAGTGCAGATTGCGCTTGAATTGCCGTGCTATACGATAAAACTTAGGAGCCTGTTTTAATGACCGAGAAGTTTGGAGGTGCTACAAATGCTTTAGAATTTATATCATGGCTGCATGGACACACATGTGCAACATAAAGTGCAATAAAGTGAGGACACTTTAGCTTCTTCAAGAGAAGGGCGCGATAGTGTAATCGGGCCCTATGCGCATTGCCTTCTGAACTGCTTGCCTGTCTTCGGTATTCGGTGGATGCCTCAACCGTGCTGCAAGCAAAGCAATGTGTGTGCGTGTAGCGTTGGCCATTTCAAACTATCCTAGAATGCCTACTGCAAGTACAGTTACGCAGTGCGCCATAACTCTTCCTTTTGTGAATGGTAATTTTTCAAACAGTCAACATTGCACACTTTCTGTCTCTTGACTTTGTGCCCCCCAATTTTGGTTTGGCTCGATCACTTGTGCAGCCCTTATTTTGCAATATTGTCAGCTGGATAATGCCATAAAAATAACCGGTGCGCAAGCAAACACAGTGTCACATACATATTCAAACCTAATATTGCATTTTTTTTTAGTTTTAGCGCTCAACACATAAAATGAAATAGCAGTACATCAATATAAGTAAAAAAATGGAAAAAAAAAATTAGTTGTGACAGATCAGAATTTAAACTTTCGACAACACAGCCGTGTTCTCGCGCTCTAACCTGCTACGCCAGCCTGCTAAGCCATGCGCGCACTTAACGCAATGTTGCTTAATTTAATAGATAAAAGCGCTTACACGCTATCGGCGAGTGAGTGCATAAGGGTGTGCGATAATTGCGATCGTACTTAGTATTGCGGGCATATATTTTGTGACCGTATCTACGCCGCACGCTTTTCGCGTATCTTTTCACTATAGATTGCCGGTCGGTCGCGGATGTAAACACGGATTTTTATGCTTACAAACAAGCTTGAGCAGTTGAAGCCTGTTCCCCGGCCACCGCACGAAATCGGAGTGATACGCCGTTATACCCTGCGAGTAGCTGTGTTCCACTAAGTAGCTGTCTCGCTCGATCACAAATTGAGCGCGGGACGCGATGCTAAAGCGCACGGCAGTGCCGCGCGTAGCGGCGGCATCAGCTGATCACGCCGGCCGGCTTGCTTCGCTTCAGCGCAACGAAATATCATGCCTTGAAAGATCACATACTGCTCTACTCAAAAATGTTACTGCTTTGTAATCATCCTCTGATTCATTAAGAACGTAGATACAACTACTGTAGAGTTTCGCATCGGCGGCAAGCATCGAACGTAAAACCGCACTAACTACGTCCGTCGTAGGAGCAGTAGAAAACTGTCGTCTGCTAGACAAAAAAAAAGGAAAAGAAAATTTGCTGAAAAAGTATTTCGTTTGCATTGTATAAATTGTTCTTCCAGATAATTCACTATTTTTAATTTTAAATTATTTTGCCAAATAGCATGCATTCTTTCTCAATTTATTACGGTTACAGGTTTTTTTTTCGTTTTTCCGCAAACGAAAATTCAAGCCAAATCCATCCACAGCCAAATCCAGATGTTGTTTGCCTTTGTTTCCGTGCGTCTCTCGTGTGTCTCGCTACGTCCACAAGAAGATTGAAGGTAAAAGTATTAAATTTACGAAATGAAGCGCCGTTCCTCGTTCGTGCGATGTGCCAAGATTACGTGATATTCCCGCGGTTCTTGGAGTGCCGATCAAGTGCGAGTCATTCAAGGAATCAGCGGAATGTGCGGGCGCTCTAAGAACTCCGAGGTGGCGGTTGGCGCCCGTGGTCACTTACTACATGGCACTGTGAAAGAAACTGATGGTAAGTGGGACACGTCATCATGTAAAGTATGCCACTCCGCGCAAGTCTGTATTACCGCACTCGGACGAGGCGTCGTGAATAGGCAGCCTTATGCGCCTTTGCGAGTGACGGACATTGTGCTGTTACCGATTCGCTTTGTCTACGCTGATACGAGCGGAGCCATGGCGCATCGGCACGGCCTTACTGGAGCGAGTTCGCAACAACTGCGGGAACATGCATGTGTGTGATGATCGATTTTTTCTTATGTGCATTGTAGTAAGCAGAACGCAAACGGCGCTTGCTTCGTTGTTAATAAAACAGTCTGCAGCGCCATTTCTTGCAGGGCAGCATTTTGCTTATGTTCGTGGGCGATATGATATGTAACTTGGCTCGATTCACCTAGCCAACCGCCTAAGTGGGTATTATAAGCATACATTCATGGTGGAGTGTTATTATGCCCTTGAACAGTGACTTGAGCTAGTTAAAAATTATAATATGTTTGCCTTGTGTAGGGAGATGTGTTCATGCAATCTGTGTATGTGCCTGCACGTCGCCTTTGCTTGTCAGTAATTTGTACCCACCAGCATTCACGTTGGTCGTCTGGCTGTTATGAAAACTTTCACGCACAATGTGAGATTTTATCTGCCAGAGCTACTTTTTATGCATTAATGCACTGCCAGCATTTAGTAGAATATGTTACGCTGCTGTGTGGCAGTGGTGTGATTATCACGTTGCTGTGTGGTTGCTGATGCAAGCATTTATAGTTACGATGCATTAAAATTTCTCATCTGACTAGCTCATCAGGTGTGTGAGTGTTTCAGCACAAACAAGACGAGGAGAGAAGGAAGATGTGTAATGACAGGACCAGTGCGCAGCTACGCATCACCCTTCTGTCTTACTCTTGTTTGCACTAGGACACCTTTGTTTGTTTATTGTGACAGCCTTTTCTGTAGTGCTTTTCTTGCCCAATTTACGCTACAGCACAGTTGTCAGCAATTTGAGAGGGAACCCTGAAATTACCTTTTAAAGGTCCTAGAGACTAAATGCATAGTAATGCGCAGCACAAAGTAAGAATGAGAGACATCAGTAAGAGCTATGCGGGACGAGTGCAGACTGTCATCTGAAAAATTTATTGCGGAAAGCGTTGCCGAAATAACATTAGCCGCACACCTCATGCCAATGAGGGTTCAGTTAAAAAAACAAGCTTTGTTGATTTCGTAACTTGTATTTTTCTAACTGAACCCTCACTTGCACGAGTTGTGTGGCTAATGTTATTTAGGCAAGGTTTTGCACAATAAATTGTTCAGTTGACAGTCCGTGCTCGTCCCACATTGTTCTTACTGATGTCTTTTGTTCTTACTTTGCAGTGCTCATTGCTGTACATCCATAGAAACTTGCCCAGCTTGCCACTGTTTTGGACAAAATGCAGTTCGCAAGTGCAGTAGTGTTCATAACACTAAATGCTCAAGCGAAAGGGTATGTTTTGCTATTCAGTAAGTCACATTCATATCGGTACATTACAAGCAATCATTGATTAAACATTAATTCGTGTTCTTTCCCATATTGCTCACAACTGTAAATATCAAAATAGATGGTGCGTATAAAAAACATGGGCTTTAGCAAAGCCAACTCCGTGCTGTTACATTGAACAGCTGACAAAAGGCTACTGCATGCTTACTTGCCACTCATTTGGGTGTGTTTAAAATACATTTCCATTCCTCACCGCACTGCCAATTACACTTCACATTGGGGCGACATTAACCGTGGATTGAGTGATTTTTAAGAAAAAATTCGGCAGATTCCACGTACCTTGGGAATCGATGTTATGCGAAGCATGAGGAGGGAAGGTGACTGTGTTGTAATGTTTTATTGAGCGAAACGTTACGAAATTACGCTGTACGCACAGACATATATTCCACAGTCGCATATGTTTTACATAAGTTGTTTACAGTTGCGTAACGATGCCAACAGCAACATTGGCAGTAGCAACACCAGAAGCGGTAAACTGATATGTAGCGCTTGCGCTCGCCAGGATGGTAGCTCTGGACACTGCAACATATGTCAACTACAGTGGTTGGCGCTTTACTAGAATTGATGTTAACCCAGCGTGACGGCTGTATTTTCGGAGTACATATGTGATGTTTATAAAATTGGATAGAGTCCGCCTCGGTGGATCAGTGGCTAGGGTGCTCGGCTGCTGACCCGAAGGTCGCGGGTTCGATCCCGGCCGCGGCGGTCGCATTTCGATGGAGGCGAAATGGTAGAGGCCCGTGTACTGTGCGATGTCCGTGCACGTTAAAGAACACCAGATGGTCAAAAAATTTCCGGAGCCCTCCACTACGGCGTCCCTCATAATCATATGGTGGTTTTGGGACGTTAAACCCCAAATATTATTATTAAAATTGGATAGCCAGCACTGCAACGACAATTGACGTTTCACAAACATTAGGGTCTATTCGAAAAGCAGTTCCGAGACCTGGCGTGGCTCTGTGGTACAATGCTTGATTGCCACGCAGAATCCTTTGGATTGATTCCTGTTGGGACCCTGACATTTATTATTTGCATTCGTCCGGTCAACGCTGCTGATGACGTCAGTTTTTAACGCTCTGGCGTTAAAAGTACCAATGTTTGTCTCACCGTTCCAGGGTAGTCTAAACTGTCAATCGCCTGTGGCACATACCCGCATACCTGTGGCACATACGCGCCCCGTGGTATGTGCCACAGGGTTTGCCCGAAAGAGTTTGACGACGTACGCGACGGGATTGTCATTATTCATGTCACGACCAGCGAGTTATATTCGTCAAACCATCTTATTCTTACACACTAATTTTGGTCTACCCCAAGTTAAAGGGGTAATCACGAGATCACCCTGACGTAGGCGGCTAGATAGATAGATAGATAGATAGATAGATAGATAGATAGATAGATAGATAGATAGATAGATAGATAGATACGCAGATAGAAACGCTAAAAGTGCCTGCAGTACGCAAAGAAATTCTTCGCATTTAAAATGTCAAGGTGCTAATAGGGAGCTTGCATGAACGACGGTGGTAGCCATTTGCTGTTAAACCAGTCGAGCCGGCGATGGGGAAAGTGCACGGTGCAGAATCTCTCGCTTGAATGGTGTTGGCGCGATGGCACACTGTGGTAGAGTTACTGTATGATCCCCTTGTCCCGTAGGGAGCATATACCGTAACTCTGCTGCTGTTGTGCGGTCGTGGGCTGTAGCAGTTCCACCGAAAGTAAGGCAAAAAAGTTGCAATTGAAGAAAGGTCGTTGCTGCATCTACAAGATGCCGAAGGTGTGTCTCAATGAACGCGACAAGACGAAGGGGATATTGGAGCAGTGCTGGGGGGTGGGTATGGCTTGCACGTAGACAACCGCAACAGGCATCACGTCTGTCCTTGCCACGTCGGTTCTGGTAGGCAAACCGTGCTTTTCTTTCAGAGTTTCTTTGTTTTGGTAGTTCTGTTTACTACACTCACACACGAAACGTATCGGCTTCTTCAGTGACTTCGGAAAGATTTTCTGAGGGCGCGTTTGGTAGCTTCATGGAAACACACACGTACGGTACATACTGGTGTCACCTCCGGGATGATATAAAGGTTGCAATCTGGAACAGCTGTACTGAGTGAGGAGTACAAGGTCAGCAAATATGTACAGTCAACTCCACAAAAGATATAAAAAACGTCATATACTTGATGTCTTCGATTTTCCTGATAATTGTGTATACGTGCCCATATGGCCAAATAGCGTGAAATCACAATTTGTTTTCAAATAAAGAAATTTTGAACGAACAATAAATGTACAAACATCACCAGGTGACGACTGTGTGTTTTTGAAGTGTCTGCGTTCGTAAATTCGTGATCATGGTAACAGCCACACATGCTAAATATGAAAATATCTTTCTTCGACCCGTGTAAAATCCTCGAATTCTGAGCAATTTACCTATTTTTCAAATTCTCGACAAACACTGGGTTTTGGAAACTCAGTCGATTTCGGCATGCCATTGCTGCTTCTGCGAACGTCTTAGCTTCGGCATACCATTGCTGGTTCTGTGAACGTCTTAGCAGCTTGTTCATATTTACAGCATGAATAGGCCTTTATGTGAATAATAAGGTTCAACATTTGTATTAGACTAATAATTTTCAGTTTCATCGCTCAAAACATAAAAAAAAGCTATCAATGCCACTGTATGTTAAAAAAAACATCTCATCCTTGGTAAAAATTATTCGGATTATTCTGATTAGACTGCAGAATGATATTCTCGAAAAACATGTCGCATTATATTTATCAGAACAAAATTACAAATTCTCAAACATTGTACTTTCAGAGCGTTGTCGCTACTGCGTAAAGGACATATCTTGTAAGAAGAAAATACAATAACATGCTTTTTTTCTTCTGTGATGTTTGCGAAATAACAATGGTAAGGCATGTTCTACGAGTAGAAGATGTTCTGTAAATAAGTAACCATTTGAATTAAATGTATTTCAGTAGTTCCCAACTTCGCTTCTGTTTTTGATGTCCCTCAGTTCAAAGGCAGCCCCTCCAGTCGTACCCTCCTTTTCTTTCATCTCCTTGGTTGGGACGGGATATATATGTGGTATGCCGATGAATGTATTCTCTCAATGCAGCTCTTATTATGTCGTGCTATGCCAGAATTAATAGGTTGGTATAAAAGACAAGGCCTTTTCAGGAAAGAACTGAGTTTGAACATGCGGTGTTTTTCGAAAATTTTTAGAAATGGTTAAGCTGCTCAAAATTCGAGAATATCTCACGAGCTATTTATCCTTTTACTTCTATTTGTGCGAAGAAAGATATTTGTAATATTTAGCTTGCATGGCTGTTAGCATGGTTGTGAATTTTTCATTAAAATAATTTTTTATTTGAAAACGAATTGTGATTTCGCGCTATTTGATCATATCAGCATGCTATACAAAATTATCAGCAAAATCTGAGCTATATGAAGTTTTTTTTATCTTTCGTGTAATGACTGTATGCAGCAAAGCTCTTCTGAAGGACTGTTAGCGATACAAAAAAAAGAAAGAAAGACATCTGTGCTAACCAGTTTGCGCTTCATGCAGTCAACTGCATCATGTACGTGGACTTGTGGCCACACATAACGCCTCGGTCATTAGCGAATTGTTGGCTTTTCGACGAGTTTGCCATGCAGCAGCAGTGAAGTCAAATACGGCTCAAGGCCACAACAGTGTCAGAAGTGGCTTGGTACACGAGCCTAACAGTAAAGTAGTGGCCTGTAGTGTCCTGGTCGTGGCATAAGCAAGCTTGTAATGATGCTCTAACTCCCGGTAGATAATAATTTTATGATTGTTTTAATTCTACCATTCAGCGACCCTCTTGCAGAAACAGTGAAGACCACGTTAAAAAGAGACCTTGCATGCGGAGACAACATCCCCACGAAGTCGCAGCGGAACCCGATATGTTTCGCGAGTAAGTGGACAAAACAGAGTAACTCCGAAACCAAGCGTGGTTTCCCTACCTGAAAGGAAGCGGTTAGGACAGACGTGATGCTTGTTGGGGTTGCCCATGCGTGAGAGCCATCCACGCCAGCACTGCCCTGATAGCTCCTTCATCTTGTTGCGCCCGTTGAGGCGCACCTTTGACATCTTGAAGGTGCTGCAACCATTTTTCTTCGACTGTAACTTCTTTGCCTTACTTTGCGTGCAACTACTACAGACCACAACTGCACAGAGCACCATCGTGTCAGCACCATTCAAGCAAAAGCTGCTGCTGCACGTGCTTCCCCAATCGCCGGCTCATCTGGCCATGACAGCTACATGGCCGTCTACCCCGTCGCTGTCGTTCGTGCAAGCTTCCTATAGAATGGTTCTGTGTTTTGTATGTATATCTGTAACTCAAAAACACCGGGTAAACTATATTCGTCTCATAAATTGGTTGCAGCACTGTGGAGGCTTCAGGGCTGTTCAGCCAATATGAATGGCGGAAATCCCTAGCGTGGATATTCATCCACGCCGCATCAGCTGCTTGGTGTTTTCATGGCATCTCTACAGATGTGTTGGGTGAGTAAAGCAAGCGGGTTGCAGTGCAGGGAAAAGAAAAGATGGCAGCACCTCTTGAAGCGCGTGCCTTCCACCTCGAATTTAGCAAGTTCTCATTGTTCACTGTGTGGCCTATAATTTTTAAATTGGCACTTCTGTTTGCTTTATGTTTGCATCATGATGCTTTGACAGCAATGTATTTTAGCAAGTGTTAGTAAATAAATAACTGATTTCAATAATGAAAAAACACCCTTGATGCTTTGTCCTCAGCATAGGCTGGCATATAGCTATAGCAGATTTCACCGTTTACTTGTGGCTGTGATGGTTGTGGGCAAGTATCAAGCAGAAGTTCAGATCGAAGCAAGTGGTCACGTCTGCATGGGCTGTGCCATGTTACCTGTGGCCACATATAGAATAAAGACATTACATACATTCGAAATGGGATTACCTTATCACATATCACTGTGCCAAATGATGTGCCAAACAAATGCCAATGTCTCAAGCTTGCCACTGTAAAGGGATCCTAAACCACCACGAGGTCAAAATTTAGTCACGGTGTTGCAGCTGTGGACGAGTCTACAACTAACACATAGCCGTGAGAATTTTTCTATATGCTGCCGTAATAGTAGTCTTACACACGTTTGATGATACAAAACAGGCCCTCGCTGGTTTCGCTCTTTTGTTCGCTATGCTCCATTCGTTGGCTTGTCTCTTCTGGCCGAGTGCTCCTCCTCACCGTGCGAGGAAGAGCGGCCAGCACACAAACAGGTATTGTGAATGACTAGCAGATGTAAACGTTGACTTAAGGTGAGCACTGAGAGGCTGAACACTGCCGAAAGGCTCGGAGAGTAGAAAAGATTGTTTCTAGGAACGTGTGGGGCACCCATGGCTCGTAGTGCTGCCGCACTTGGCATTGTTGACCATGACACTTTTCTGAACTCGATGCACGCATTCACTTGCAATGTTGAAAAATTATTGGAGGTGGTTTAGGGGCCCTTTATTGCAATTACTGTAAGAATTAAGTTTTGCTGTGCAAGCAGAATCTGTTCACAATAAATCAGTCATAACGGCATGTGAAATTTAGAAAAGTTTCACAGAAAACTCAGAAGGCTGAGCGATTGTCCCTTGCATGAGAGGAGATACCCTGCTTATGAGACATCATCTAGTGGTCACGACATTATAAGCAGTGTAAAATAGTCCGGTAGAGTGCTTTCTTCCATGTTATAATCAGAGGGGTTTTTAAACACACTGTTGTCACTTTGCACTGTATTGCTGAAAATTGCTGAAAATAGGTGTAACGTAGGAATCACTTTATACCTCTTGCTTTTAGGCGAATAGTGTACCTGCCTAGTCGATGTAAGTTGATTTGGATAAATTTATAAATGCTTTAAAAACTTTGTTGACTATTCAGATGGTGTATGTTTCAAATATATCATGGTAGACGTGAACACACTCGGTGACGTGCTTGATTAATGCATAATGTGACAAAAATAATAGTACTTAATATTACAGGCTGCATAAACTTACATGTCTCATGTGTCTGATTTCAAAAGCATGGTAAATGTGTGTGTACAAGTTTTTGGTTTCACTCCAAGTAAACATTCTTGCTGTACTTACTATGTGGGAACAAACAGCTTTTGCTCTTTTAAAGTCGTTGCATTACTCGATGGTCAAAAGAAGTATCAATAGCATATCCTTTCTCAGCCCACTCATCACTCTGCAACACTCAGTTCCGTTCATCTTAACTGTGTGTGACTCGGTCCCTTTTTAATAAGTTGTTTTGCTTGTGTGTTTGTGTACGTGTGTGTAGGTGGAAGGGAGGGCACACCACATGTCGCCTCATGCGACTGATATTTTCTGTTGTTTGTTACAAAAGATACCTCATAATCGAAGCGGCTAACAGAATGCACCAGTGTGACAGTGTCAGAGTTGGCTCTTTTTTGTAGCGCATGCAAGTAAGATTTGTTTTGAAGAATCAGTCTTTCTGCCACTTGCTTGAGGAATGGCTACAGAAAGTGGTGCTGGATGCACTTCGTTAGCTTCGAATTTAGCAATCTTGAATTCCATTTTCATACAACATTACATGGGCTAGACATCACAGGCTTTAATGGCATGAAGAACATGCAGCGAGCAAGGCTATAAAATGAAAATTGCATAAGGATGAGGCGAAAACAGGGCGCTCTTGACGAGGACAGACAGAGGGAGCACAGGGTACAGGCGCTGTTCCCTCTGTTGGTCAAGTGCGCTCTGTTTTCGCCTCATTATGATCAACCAACTAACTTGAGATGTGTTGTTCTAGTGCACAAGGATGTTTAACAGAAAGCTAGGATCAGTTTAGGAATATTTGGCTCAAGCTCTGCGTGTGTCGTCCAGCATATGGTGCCCTGTTTCACAGTTCATATAGACCAGATTGTGTTAAGCAGGACACCCGTTTAACATATTAACATGGCTCAAAGCATAAATCAATTAAAGTGACCGACAATAAATTTTTATGGTGGCTGTTTTCTTTAGTGCAATGGAAAGCTTACTGTTCAGAGTGTCTTACCATGATTGAATCAAGGGAACTTTTAGGGCTCGTTTCTTTCTGTTTGACATGACCTTAATGAAAACATGGAATGGTAACGCAGAAAGTGCCGTGAAACATGTTAAGAATTTTTTTGGATCTCCGGCTGCTATGAAGTTGTGTCACACAACACAGGGTGCAAACAGCGGGAGGTGAGCATAACAGCATCACATGTTTGTGCGCTGCAGTTTGCTGCGCATGCATGCATGTTGCGTGCATGGGCAGCAGCTCGATATGTCCCACAGTTTGATACGACAGCAGCGCTGCTCTTTGGTGTCAACTCCTCCTGCTCGTAAGCAGCACAGAATATAGTGGGGATAGGTAATAGTATAGTTATATACTGTAATTCTGAGCAGTAATTATGCTGCACATAAAATCATCAGAATATGTACTGTACACATAAGGACTGCATATTGCAGCATCGGATCTCTTCTACTAGGCTGCGTGTCAGACTGATTTTTAGGACCTTTATACGCACGGATGCACTGCAGTTCACGGTCTTTTTATTTCCGCCTAGATCTACTCACACATTCTGACCAATTGTCTGTCCCTTTAATGAGCAAATCTTTATCAAGATTGTGAACTGAGCAAGTTGGTTGGTGCTGATGATGAATTTCGTGCACTGCTCTTGAGTAGGACAACAGACAGTGTCTCGTGCGCTTCAACGGACGTCGTCTTGTGACCTTTTTCCATCCGTTGTCCTACATGTGAGCGCTGCATGAAACTCATCAGGATTTCTTTGCATATTTTTCAGTATATTTGCACCATCAGTGTCAGTGTAAGCCATTCTAATAAAGAAGCTGCCCAGACATCCAGCTAATGTTGTTTCCCTGTGCAACTGGAGTTGTGGTTATTCTGGATGACCTTTTTTTTATAGGGTACATAATAAACTTGCAACTTCAAAGTCAAGTTCAGCTTCAGATGGATTGTAAATAAAGTTTGCCTTAAGTTTAAGAAGGGATACCTCAATGTGCCACTAGAAAATGTGTGTTTGCTTCCGATGCGAAAATTGGGATATCGTAATTTACAATTCTAATAGACCTCATCTACGACATTGCGCAGGTTGATCTTAAGTGGAAAGCCAGAAGCGGCAATAGGCTCCAGAAAAGACCAAAGACCCCCCAAGCTCCCTGTGACACACAGGAAGGCACTGGGGGGCATTGAAAACCAGCGCCGGGAGTGCATTACCAGTGCACTATGCTGCTGTTTCATCACGGAGGAAGAAGGCGACCACGCCCAGAGGAACTTCACGCTCTCCAGTGTGAGTGCTTCAGTAGTTATGTTTTTGTCCTGCCACAAGTGAAGAAATAATGCGTCAAATCCAGCCGGGGTGGCTAGAAGGAATAGGGGTGCAAGCGTGGACATTTCTTTAGCCAGGTAGAGTCAACTTTTGCACTGGTCCTGTTAGTGGCCCCAAGTGGTTTTCAGAAGTTGCAAAATCGTTGTGGCTACCGCCGCAGATTACTGTAGCTTGATCACCTCGGTAAATGCACAGATGCATCAGGGCATATTAGCTGTGTTAGTTTTTTCTAGAGCTGAGTGCTGCCAAAATTTTGCATTATGCTTGAGTTTTGTTCCGACGCGAGTCTCAAGAAGCTCGCCATAGATTAAATGCTGCAGTTTTACTTACGGGAGGCCGTACATGTGGGCTTGGGCTTTTTATTATAAGCACCTCGGTTGGGCGAGTATGACCATTTTAAACATCTACAGCAAAAAATTAGAGTGGACGGTCGTTTTGCAGTCATGTTTCTCGCACTATTTTGTGACAGTGTTGTGCACTGCACTGGCAGTTTGGTTCGTGTGCATGGCTTAAGATAGTTACACAATTTCACGGCATTTCAAGTGTCGTATTGTGGTATAACAGGCCAGGAAGCGACAGAGCAATGATTTTTGATGGACACAGTTTCTTTATCTGATATACACAATTGATCATTGAAACTTCTGCATGTATTGGTCTTTGTAAGCTCACGTCAGTTTTATGGCAGAGACTGGCCAAAAAATATAGAAGTAAACAATTTTTTATCGTAGCAATTTCAAATGCCTTGTTTCACAGAATGTCCTTCGCTGCATTTTATGGTCTTGAATCTCAGGCTACAATATTCATTGTTGTAGTTTTTCTTCTTATGCTGGTTAACGTTAACCAGATATTGTGCATATTATGCTTACATTACGAGTGCAGTACTAATTCTATTAACCAAATTTTTTTTTGTTCTTCTCTTGTAACGCACGCTCTAAACTTCCTGTCCTGCGATGGCAGCTAGGTTGCGAGATGTCCGTTGCTTTGCTTTACTTCGAGCTTTTTTTCCCACAAGTCCAGTTTCCAAATTGCAGTCTCTCATTGTACTCGAGCAGGGCGTTGTTCCATGTAGTTTCTCATACAGTAACATTAGATGAGCTGTACAGTAGAACACCGCTGATATGTTTTTGAAGGGACCGTGAGAAATAAACATGAGAGCTAGGACATGAAAGAGCTAAAAAGCTGTAAAAGTGAAAAAAATACTGAGTGGCGCAGAATTTTCTTCAATGCATGCGCTTAAAAACAACGTGCAAAATTGTCTTGTGCTCATGCCCAAGCAACACGAAAACTTTCTCGGGCACCTGCAGCGTCATATCCTTGGAATAAATTTAGTAGCTTCCCGGCCAATGAAATGTTTCAGGAAAGTGGAAGTACCCCCGAAAGCAATTCAAGAAAATTACCTCTGGTTCATGAACTCCTAAGCTTCTTCACTGGTACATGCATTGGCTCACTCAGCCATGATCTCGTTGATGGATGTATAGCTAAAAGTGACATCGTCCGCAGAAATCTAATCAACGTAAGCGATTCTTTTGCCACCAACAGTTGTAGTAGGCATGAAGAACTAAGCACACGCCACATTGCCTGCTTAAGGAATCCGACAGCAACCACTAGCATGAACTGAGAAATAACGATGATGAGACCACGCCAATGCAACAGCGGAAACAAACGTCAGCCATCTTTTCATTACGACATCAAAGGCTATGCTTTTGTTCACAGCAACCAAGAGTTTGTTATGCGTGTCATTTGCACCGCTCATGCGGCTAAACAGTCAAGCCAGGCCAAGTAGCGTGAAAAGTCAACATTACCGCTCACTTCTGTGGTCGCTCGACCGGCTCGACCACATTTCACATTATTAATAGTGAAGTTATTTTAAACATCGGTATCTAAAATGTGATGAGTACACTGTATGTACTACAGCTTAAGGGCCAGTAAACAACCCCGAAGTCCAAAAATTGTTATCAAGAAATATGTGCACTTTTGCTATGTGAACATGCTACTGCAAGAATTTTGCGAATACGTGCAATAATAAGGAAGTTACAGGTGTTAGAACACCTGTTTCAGCTGGTTTCAAATATTCGCGCGGCCTCTCCACCCTTCTCCGCCGAAGGGAGGGGAGGCGTAGCCCGTCATCGTGACTCCACCCACTTCGGCAACGTGACACGACGTCAGTGATACGTCATCGGCGCGCAGCCAACGACTGAGCAGGTCCTCCCCCTACATGAGCACGTGTCATAGCGGCGCGGAGAAACAGCGTGATGAGAAGAGCACCGTTCCCCTAGTGGTAAAGTAGCGAGACGCCTCTTTATCTCGGAGGCTTTCGTTCTGGCAATACCGCTTCTCCCGGTAGTCTCGGGCTCTACAAAACGGCAGAGGGCAGCACAGAAAAATGAAAATGCGTACTGCACTGCCGAAACTGCATCACCGCAGGGCCAAGGCGCCGTTTCGTAGGGCAAAGGACCCATCGACGAGCTCACTGCTGCGTCAAGTCGCCGATCGGTGACTTGGCGTCACTGCGCGTACAAGGAGGATTGGTCAGGCGTAGGAAAGAAGCACGGGAATTGTTTTTCGAAATGGAGGGTCTGCGTGGCGCGCAGCGCTGCAATATTCGGAAAACGTGATCGCCGCGGTCTACTGTACGAATTAGCGAGCTTGTTTGGGGGGTGTAAAAAAAAGTCGGAGCCTGTTGACTGGCCCTTTAATACTTATACAGATAGGACATGCACCTAACTCTCTTGTTGGCACTTCATTTAAGTTACGCTACTGACATACACTGCTCCCCCTTTTTCTGTTTGGGTGGGCTATAGTAGTCTGGCTGGCACAGATTTCTAATCGCAGCAGACAATCCTGCCTGCTTTCATGCTGATTTTTCGCCTTCATAAGCTGCAGCATTTCACTTTACAAGGTTGTTCAAGATGCCATTACTGCACACAAACTGTAAAGAACTGTAAAGTTTAAAGGCAGTAAATGTGCATGTACATACTATAAAATGTACATTAAGGGCTTTTACTGGCTATTCTTAAAATTTCGGTGAGTGTACAGGAAGCATTTAATTCACGATGTTATGTAATGAGATTTCACTGGATTTATTATACCATTCAAAATAGTAAAAACCACCTAGTTAGTTTCCATGCGATAAGCATGCCATTACGTTTTCTTGCATGCAGCAGAGCTCATTTGTGCACTTTTCTCTTCTAAGACTGCGTGCTATTATCATGTGAACCAAGCTGCTTACATGTGTGTCTGACACGATATTTGTTCATCATTTATGTATTCAGGTGCCTGTGAAGAACACATCAAGGTGCATGGCAGTGACGTCCCGGTAGCACAGCGGTGCCGGAGCCTCAACCAGCATTTCATCTATCTTCTCACGGTGTTGAAGAGATGAACGCAACACCACACCTTCACAACGCCGTGATTATTATTTAATTATAAAGATTTTGTTTCTAAATTGCTGTTGTTGCACCATGTTTTGTGCCACCATTATGTGGGTGACGTACAACTCATGAAATGACTGTGCAGGGTCACCTCGTTTGAGTACCGTCAACACTGAGGTATGGCTGTCGACATAGCTAGAGCGTACGAACATATAAAACAAATTTTAGTCATTGCAGCAGGGCCAGCTGCTTTTCAAATTACCAATTTTATTAAATTTGTCTGTGTATTACATAAAACACTGCTTTATTTTGTTGCAATGTGACCACAGCTTATCATGTCTAGCATGTTAATTCAGGAGCTTCTTCGCATATTCTTTTCTTTAAAAGCTTATTTGATTCGCGCATCAAGACTGTTTCAGAAAGATCCCAATCTTTCATTTCCTTATCCTGCAAGAAAGAGATATTCTGACAATTTCTACGCAGTACTGCTTTTACACAAGACGTGGATGTCCATTCAATCTCCACGTTAAGTTGCTTTCCACCAGATTCGGACGTCGATTTCATTTCCGCATAATTATTACGGCTTTCCATAAGATGCGGATGACCGCATGATTTCCGCATTATACGGCTTTCCATAAATGCGGATTTCCGCATAATACGGCTTTCCGGAAAATGCGGATTGCCGCATGGTTTCCGCATGATACGGCTTTCCATAGATGCAAATTTCCGCATAATACGGTTTTCCGTAGTTCAATAATTCCGTATCTATGGTTTCCGTACATACGGAACGTTTCAGTAGGGTTCTCTCGGCTGTCTGCAGAATCTCTCGAGAATTCAGTTCTCCTACAGCCTTCCACAAATTGTACACCGCGATATGTCTTCCTCAACATGAGTATGCATCTGTGATCTGGAATGGCATTGCTAAATCCAGCAGTAACACCATTGAGCGAGCCTAGAAAAAATTCCTAAGCATTTACAAACATCGTTTTGCTAGAAATGTCTCTGGATCTTGTTCTAACGTTGCTGGGTTATCATTGCCATCACTTTACAGCCGACGAAATTGCGCTGACCTGTTATTTCTTTATAAGCTAGTTCACGGTATGATATCCTGCCATTTCCTTCTCTGTTGTATTAATTTTCGAATTCCGGGTAAGTTCACCAGAGAGAATCGACCGTTTCATGTACTCTGCCAGCTTCTTCCAACACTCTACCGTTCACAGAATACAAAGTCTATATAATGTCAAATTTCTTGATCTTGATGTTTTTCATTGTTTTATTCGAGCTTTGCACTGTCTTAACATAGTTTTGCGCAATGTGCGAAATTTTTTCCTTTTCCGTCTTTCAGGAAGCCTTCCGCATAGTTGTGTATATTCCACATTATTTTTCACTCCCACTCGATGATTATCATGTTGCCTTTTTATTCTTCCCCCTTTGCGTTGATTTCTTTTTGTCTATGCGTTTTTGCTCCTTTAATTTGATGTGTCTTTTGAAGACGGTCTGTATTGTACTGTTTATTTTTTTTTATTTCTTCGTGCGCCTGCACCAAGACCTTATGGTTTTTCCTGGGTACCTTAAATAAATGATTGATTGATTATTATTATTATTATTATTATTATTATTATTATTATTATTATTAATTTTACTGCTTAGCGTCTGACATATACTTAAGCATTAGCACGTGGACATTATCATCAATGTTATAGTTACTGAAACATGATTGAAAAATGTATTTGAGAACAGACCATTTGGTGTTAGAGATATCTGAAAGACAAAATGTACGTGAATGTTGAGACCATTAAGAAATCGAATTAGACTTAGGTGCACGATAAGGAATCCAAGTAGGTCGAAATTTCTGAAGCCCTCCGCTAAGGTGCGCCTCATAATCATATAGTGGTGTTGGGATGTTAAAATCACCACAATTATTACGGTTAGCATTAAGAAATTGAATTTTTGTTGGCGATAAAAGCTTCACCTACATTTCTTCGTCATGATATGTTTGGGCATTACGACACGCAATGAAAATCTGCGTACTTCTATCACCAGAAATTCTGGTGCATGTTGGCATCTGAGTCTCTGTTGCACACTTAATGCTAAGAGACATTAGGCTTTGCAGGTCTAATGTTAATTATAGGGCACATTAGGTGGACATTAGGTCCACATTAGACTCTGAGAGTTCATTTTCATAAGGGAGGAGGAACAGAAGAAAACGAAGAATAGCCCACGGCACGCTCCCGGTCGCTCTAGCTGCTATGCATTCTACACCTCACCTCAACCCGAATGTGGCCTAAGGCCAAACAGTATACTCAATAATCAGGCAAGCTCTATATATAGCTCTCCGCCTCCCAGAAAACGCAATTAACGAATGCCTGACTGGGTTAGGTGTGCACAACACCCTACACGAACTAATAGAGGCACATCTGCAGGCAAAGTACCTCCGAATAGCCAGCACCCCTACCGGAAGACATACACTTTCAAGAATTCGAATTGACATCTCCACCAATCATTATTTTATGAAATTTCTATCCACGGAAATTCGCGTAACTTCTCTATTCGACAGCTCCTCCGTAACATGCAACCCGACCGAAACCGCAAGTGGTGCAAAGCCCGAACAGCAACTCTCCATAAATCCATACAGTTTGCGGCAGATGTTGCGTGCAGTCAGCACGGAGCCGCAGTTGTGGCCTACACAACCAACACCCCTCCATGATTACAAAAAGTTACCTCATAGAACAAAACCGCACGAAGCGAAAGATAGCGAAGAATACGCGCTATTTCTCGGTAGTTCTAATCTTAATGTTACTTAGAATGCAAGTGATGAAAAATTGCACTGTTAAATTAGGCTAGGAAAAAGTTCCCCCCACCAAATTCGAAATGCTTCCTGACGTACCATTGGGCTCGTGGGGGTGCCCGCGCATTCGGGAAACTCTGGTAATGAGGCCACCCATTCGTTAGCCCGAGGCTCGCGAAACCGGGCACAGGCGGATCTGATGAAGGGCTTCTCGATGGAACTCGCGTGTAGCTTTTCTGAGCCCATTTTAACCAGCCTACAGCGCTAAAGGACCGAGTATGAATCTCAAAGAAGGTGACGAGAAGGGCGCTGTCTCTACCCTGAAGTCCATGAAAGAAACGATATGTGAAAATACAAAGTCCTACTACATTTGAACGGAGCGACTGCTCGTGTGCAGCGGAATCATCCAGGTGATGTAAACGTGCTAGAACACGTGCAGCATACACGTTCGTTCAAAACAAACAGCTAATGAACATAAAGGTGCAGAGAAACTTTTCCCCGCATTAAGGATGGCATACTTAAATTTGTTTGCTGCATTTCTTCTTTGTTCCTGAAAGCAAGTGCACGGTACACGTATTCAGGCAGTTTTACAGCACTTGCATGACTCTGCTGCACACGCGCAGTCAAACGCGGTTGGCTTTTGTAATCATTCGTGTCATTTCTTTTAATAAACTTCAGTTGAGAGTCGGCGCTCGTGTCGGAACCTCATTTTGCATTCATCGTCGTTCTTTTTGCGCTGTAAGCTGGTCCGAAATGAACTACCACCAACAAGCGCAGGTTTGCCTTCGTTTGAGAAGCTCATAGCGAACGCTAGGGCAGAAAGGCATATATACCAAAACCCAGCTCTTCCCCCACCAACAGGGCACAGCGCCTAAGGCACCATCAGCAAACCATGCCTACCCCCTTCTTTGTATGCACTACCAGCCCATATCACCTGCTCGCTGTGCGATACAACGAGGGCAAACCTAACTCACATATTGCTGGCCCGCCCACCTTGTTCTCCTCCCGTCGGGCCCGCGCCACTCAAAACCTGTCAGTCCTAGACCTCGCAACGCTTCACGTACGCAGCAGACAGAAGATGGCCGTGAGCAGGGCTGTCAACGTTCTGAATTTTTCAGACGTGAAAGTTGGAGCATCGTGGTGCCGCGCCGGGAACCAGGGGGGCCTGGCAGGTACGAAATCACTGTGCAATAGACTTTCTTCATCTCGAATCGGTGCATGTTGTGTTGCAAAACATTCACGCCCCTAGGCCCCAGTGTCTCCACATTTCTCTTTATCTGGGGGGTTTAAGGTCCCAAATACCCGATGATTATGAGAAGCAGTACTAGAGAAATCTAGAAATTTCGACCTGTAGCATTTGCGTTTCCATCGAAACGTTCACATTGTTTGCCTCTTAAGCAAACCCTTCAGTTGGTATTTCCTTCTACTTTCGTTCAGCACTTCGTTAAGTCTCTCCTTGTCTTTCACTGAAAACAATAAGAGCCAGTATCGCTCATTTCTTTCTTTTTCTCATGCATTATACATGTCAGGTCCAACTCTTTATTCGCGAACTTGGAGAAACGAAATTTCTTTTTATGCCCTTGCTAGCCTGGGGCACCTGCTTCACCCATATTTTGAAGTACTAAAAACGCCTACTTTATGTCGGTGCTCGCAATGACGGTGAGGATGCAGAAGTTCAATTTAGCTATTTGTCTTACTCTTGCAGATTTCAAAAACGCACTCGAAACGCAATCAATACGGTGTGACGATTTTGTGGACAAACACCATTTCAGCACTGCAAGGTAGAAACGTCCACTTACTAATATGTATGCTCTTTTTACTTTCAGTTGTCCGAAACCACTATGTCTTGATGATGCCATAGACATACCAGCTTACAATAATTTAGGGTACAGCGTGTGCTGTCAAGGTATAGCAGCTGGGGTGTACAACACGGCGTATGAAAATAAGTAGTGACCTAAATATACTACGAAATTGCAGTAATAAAATTGGCACATGTGAAAATCTATGTGATACAGAAGTGTCAAGTGTTGTGCATGCTTCCGGTGGTAAGACCTCTTCACCCAGGCAGTGTAATTGGTGCACATATTAACTTTGCGGATCTTTTTATCTAGACAGTGAATGCGCATAAGAGCAGGGTTATGATGTGCACGCCACTCATACACACTCCCCCCCCCCCCCCTGCAACTTTTATTTACTAGTTCAAGAATAAAGAAGGTGCACACACGGGTAGAAAAAGACAGAATGGAGTGAGGGCGCAAGAGACACAACAATGAGAGATAGCATGGCGAGCACAGTTAACTTGAAACTTCTGGCACTCTGATTCGGCACGGTATGCCACCACTTGTTCAACTCAAGCTTTAACCAGAAGCGATGGACAACCGCTGTCGAACGAGGATAAACTAGAAACATGTCCATTTCACAACTTTTCACATTGTAATCATATACATGAAAACACCAGTTTTATCGCTTTAGTAGATTGGGCTTAAATACGAGGAAAGACTACGACTAGAAGTATATCAGCCTTTTATCTGCCGGGTCTTTTCTGTTTGTTCGTTCATCGAACGCTTCTGCCATTTCTGTAGATGCTATGTTTAATTGTTGCCGTAGTCAAGGGTCTACTGAAAATCAGCACAAGTAGACATATTCCACTTCTGTGACTCTTGAAGATATTACTTTTCCGCGTGATTCATGCTTCCTTTCGGACAGCAGAAGCGTAGCCAGAGAGGGTCCCCCCCCCGCCGAAAATTTTCGTGCACCCCCTCCCTAGCACTTTTAGAGGCGAAACATTTCTGATCGGACTGCAGGCACTTTAAGAGTTTTCATCTACGTATCTCATCTGTCTACCTAGTCGCCTGTGTCTGAATGTTCTCGTCATCGTCTCCTTAACTTGGGGTAGATCAAAAATAGTGTTACGTAAAAATAACACGAGGCGTCGCTATTTACAACTTGTATTTACGCTGATGCGTCTAGCATCGACCAAGATGGGGGACAACTCGCACAGCGGACAGGCCAGTCCTCTTCGTCGTCATCTGTGTGGAGAATGTCTCTCCCTTGATGTGCTAGCTACGTAGTATTACCCCCCGCTGTAAAAGCGCCGTCTCGGTGCACTTTAAACATGGTCTTTAGAAGGGGGCGGTATGATTTCAACCTACTGACGTGCACTATGTCACAGGACGTGTTTCCAGACGGGTTAGTCTCGTAGATGGGAACGATTTCGTACGTAACTGGCGGATGATACGGTAAGGACCCATATACCGAGATAGCAACTTCTCTGACAAGCCAACATGACGAACTGCGCACCACAGGGGAACTAGGGAACCTGGTGAGAAGCGAACATCGACATGCCTGGTGTCGTAGAGAGCATTCTGGGTTACTTGTGAAGCGAACACCTTAGAGCGGGCGATCTGACGTGCGTGATCGGCACGAGCGATAGCATCACGTGCGTATTCGCTCGGCGGAGGTGCAGTAGCCGGTACTAGGGTGTCCAGTGGTAACGTGGGATCACGGCCGTATAGCATATAAAAAGGTGACTAACCGGCGGTGTCATGACGAGATGAATTGTAGGGGAAGGTCACGTGAGGTAGCGCTAGATCCCACTCACGGTGATCGGATGAGACATACATCGAGAGCATGTCCGTGAGGGTGCGATTTAGGCGCTCGGTGAGGTCATTTGTTTGAGGATCGTATGAAGTGGTCAACTTGTGTTGCGTTGAGGAAGAGCGCAAAATATTCTCGATTACTCGTGAGAAAAATGCGCGGCCACGGTCGGTGAGCTATTGGCGAGGAGTGCCATGGTGTAGAATGACATCGTGGAGCGAAAATTCTGCAACGTCAGAAGCAGTGCTGGTGGGGAGCGCTGTAGTGATGGCAAACCTGGTCACTCGCCGAGAGGAGGTTGCGCTCAGGAGGATTCGTGTGGGCGCCGCCTTGACTCCTGCCATCCGGGCTACATGGACATCCGGTGCACAGCCTCCCCCCAACGACATGCCCCTTTTGCGTTGCCCCAGCCACAGAGGCAACGCTCGATCACCTACTGGGGACCTGTCCGGGCCTTCACAAGGCTCGCACCCGCCACCTACGCGGCCTTCACTACCACCCCGGTCGACCACCTGACTTGACGCGCTGGACGCACGGTGCTCTGCACCGACCACTCCTGGCCTTCATACGGGAAACAGAACTCTTTCTGTTTATTTCATTTATGCCGTAGGGCATACTGGCGCTAATAAAAAAAATGGCGTATAGTAACGGCGACCCACTAGATCCCAGAGTTTGATTCAGGAAAGGGACCGAGGAGGTCTACACCAACACGGAAGAAAGGTTCGGTAGGGATGGAGACCGGGTGAAGAAGTCCAGCAGGAGGTGCGGCAGATCGCTTCCCACGTTAGCTTTATCGCAGGAGGCCACTTAACGTCGAACGGACCGGGCGAGACCACGCCAAACAAAGCGGCGGCGAACGCGGTCGTACTTGCGGGATACGCCCAAGTGGCCGGCACTCGGTTCGTCGTGAAGCTCATGCAGGACCGGTGAACGCATATGTTTAGGCATGACGAGAAGCAACTCAGGGCCACCTGGCTGGACGCTACGACGGTACAGCGTGCCATTCAAGAGGACGAACACGCGGAGTGATGCGTCGTTAGGGGCAGATTAGAGAAGGTCAATGAGTGATCGCAAGGAAGCATCGCGACGCTGTTCGGCACCAATCTGAAGAAACTGAGACATGGACATAACGCTGGGGCTAGGCTCCATGGCCGATCCGTCTGGGTGGCCAACAGGGTAGCGGGACAAACAATCGGCCTCTAGATGGAGGCGTCCAGGCTTGTAGGCAACTAGGAGGAGTAGTCCTGAAGACGCAACGCGCAACGACCAAGCCGTCCAGTCGGGTCCTTCAGTGAAGAAAGCCAACAGAGGGTGTGATGATCTGTGACGACTCGGAACAGGCGGCCATACAAGTAAGGACGGAATTTCGAAACCGCCCAGACAAGGGCAAGACATTCCCGTTCTGTTATAGAGTAGTTGTGCTCAGCCTTCGAAGGTAGACGACTTGCGTATGCAATTACACGATCAGTGCCCCACTGAGTTTGGGCCAAAACTGCGCCGATGCCACGACCGCTAGTGTCTCCACGCAATTCTGTAGGATCATCTGGGTCAAAATGTGCAAGTATCAGCGGTGTCGTTAGAGCGGTGATTAGTTGAGAGAAGGCGTCAGCTTGGAGAGGACGCCAACGAAACGGGACGTCGTGTTTGAGAAGGTCAGTGAGTGGGCGTGCGAGTGCCGCAAAGTTTTTCACGAACCGGCGAAAGTAAGAGCATAGGCCCACGAAACTGCGAACGTCATAAATAAAGCGGGGAACGGGGAAGTTCGTCAAAGTGCGCACTTGGTTGCTGGAGCTGGATTTGGGTACTTGGTAGGTTGCTGGAGCGTTGCAGAGACCAAAGGGCATGACCTTGAATGGGTAAAGGTGGTCGGGGATAACGAATGCGGTCTTCTCATGATCCATTTCTTCTACAGCAATTTACCAGTAGCCAGATCGCAGGTCGAGATAAAAGAAGGTGGCGCCATGGAGGCAGTCGAGTGCGTCCTCAATACGTGGAAGAGGGGACACGTATTTTATGGTAATTTTGTTGAGGTGCCGATAATGAATGCAGAAACGCCAGGAGCCGTCTTTTTTTTTTACTAAGACTACTGGGGAGGCCCAAAAGCTTGACGATGGTTCGATGACGTCTTTGGCTAGTGTTTTGGCCACTTCTTTTTGAATCACTGCTCGCTCTGATGTGGACACGCGGCAAGGCCGACGGTGGATGAGTGCAGAGTCACCGGTGTTAATTCGGTTAGTGACAATCTTAGTCTGGCCCAAGGGACGATCACGGATATAGAAAATGTCACTATAGGAGACCAAAACCTGCCAGAGGGCGTCGGCCTGATCAGGCGAAAGGTCTGATCCAATCATATTTCGAAAAATGGCGTCGTCCGAACTGGGTAACCGTGAAATTTCAGCTTGGTCTGGGGCAGTTACGGCGACAACGTTGATTTCATTGTCTTTTATGGCAGTCAGTTGGGCAAGCAACATTTGGTGAGGCAACGCTTGGGGAATGAGGCCAAAATTTAGGAGTGGAAGGAACACAGTTATACACCATGGTGACGATGGTATATGGCACAGTAACACTGCGCGTCAGTCGTGCATCTGTTATCGGTGTAACGATGTAGTCTCCTTCGGGAACTTGAGGGGTCGATGACAAACAGACATACGTCGCTGTTTGAGGCGGCAAGTGAACAGAATTGGTTGGGCTGAAGCGGCTTACGGGCTTTTCACATGTATCGGAGAGAAGGGGAAGATGGAGGCTGAGCGTGCCAGAAGAGCAGTCAATTAAGGCCGAGTGTTCCGAAAGGAAATCAAGGACAAGTATAAGGACATGGGGGCAATGAGCTAGAACGGCAATGTTGTCACGACCGGCAATGTTGACACGAGCAGTGCACATTTCTATGACTTCTACAGTGCCGCCATCGGCCACACATATTGTTTGTGTCGTAGAGGGCGTAATAATCTTCTGCAAACGATGGCGTAAATGAGCGCTCATAATAGATAGGTGAGCGCCTGTGTCAACAAGGGCGATCACAGCAATTTTGTTGACTTTTACTTCAAGCAGGCTGTGGTGTGTGGGGAGCGTCAGTAGAGGATTTGCAGGCGTCGATTACATTGCAGCTTCACCTCCATAAGCTGCGATACCTAGTTTTCCTGCTGCGAGCGTCCAGGGAAGGTCGGCGAGGGAAAGCGTCGAGGCTGTGGAGATCGGGATTGGCGGCGTTGCGGCGACGGGTAGCGGGGGTAGCGGCGAATGGGCGAAGGGACGTCAGTGGTGAGAGGCTCGTGAGAAGAGGACGAGTAGAAATTGGAGGGTGTATCTGCTGAACGTCTAGAAGTGGTAGGGCGCATGTGGGTAGGGTAGGTCTGGCGTGGAGGGTTTAACCAATGGCGACGGCAATAGCGAGAAACATGCCCAGGCTGATGACAGGAAAAGCAGATAGGCTGGTCGTCAGGGGTTCGCCATTCCGTGGGGTTCCCGAAGGGCAATGTAGGAGAGGATCGAGGCGCGTTTCCTCGGGAGTAAGGCCATAATTCAGGGCGAGTCAGAACACACGCTGATGGAAGACCGAGGTTCGCAAACTCCTGTCTGACCACAGCTTGAATTAAGGCGCCGATGGCTGTGGTGGGTCAGTGGCATGTCTTGAGAAAGCGGGTGATTGAATAGGAACTGGACAGGCAGCTTTAATCTCCCGACGAACAATACGGGTGACGTTTTCGTATGTGGGCGGATGGAGAGCGGCTTCGCACGACGAAGTTGCGGCACTGTAGGGCAGTCGTGTGAATCTCTGAGTTATGCGGCGGCTATTTGCTTCTTCAAACCGCCGGTACTCTTTGATGATTGCATCGACGGTGGCAACGTTGTTATAGACGGGCAGGTTGAAGGCATCGTCTGTGATGCCTTTCAACACATGCGATACCTTCTCATACTCAGGCATGTGCTCGTCAGCCAGGCGGCAAAGGGCGATGACGTCGTGAATATACGCGACGTACGATTCGGTAGATGTCTGTTCCCGAGTTGCCAGTTGATTCCGCCCAGCCATCTGCCGTCCAGCGGTGTTGCCAAAAAGGTCGCAGACCTTCTCTTTGAAGGAGTCCCAGCTTCTAATGTCGGCTTCGTGCGTCTCAAACCACACCCGCGGAGGGCCATTAAGGTAGAAAATCACGCTGGCGAGCATAAGGGTCGGGTCCCACCTATAGCCGGCGCAGATCCGTTCATACACGTGGATCCATTTGTCAATGTCAACGCCATCCTGCCCGGAAAATACGCCAGGATCACGAGCAGGAGGTAGCACTACGTAGGTAGAAGTCGCGGTAGGGGCGGGTGGTGAAGACGATGTTCCTTCAACCTGTGACATGGTCGGTACCGCGATGATACGACCATTCCGGAGCTTCATGATTGATACAGGGAAGAACCAGCTCCTCCACCACAAAGATGTTACGTAAAAATAACACGAGTCGTGGCTATTTACAACTTGTATTTACGCTGATGCGTGCAGCATCGGCCGAGATGGAGGACAGCACTCACAGCGGACAGCCCACTCATCTTCGTCGTCTTCTGTACGGGGAGTGTCTCTCCCTTGATGTGCGGTAGTATAGGAGGGCGACAGGATTTCACAAATATGTCTGGCTGGTCATGACATGAACGTGAAAATCTCGTCGCGTACGTCATCAAGCCTTTTCCTGCGGACACGTGCGGCACAGACCCGTATACCACGGGCCACGATATGCGGGTATGCGCCACATTGGCAGTTTATGTCAACCCAGGAACGGCGAGACAGACATTCGTAATATAAATGCGAGAGTGTTCAGAAGAACCGACATCGGTAGCATGGACCCGACGAATGCAAATAGTAAGTATCAGGGTCCCAGCAGGAATCGAGCCCAAGCATTCTGCGTGGCAGTCAAGTATACTACCAGAGAGCCACGCCAGGTCTCGGAACTGCTTTAGAAAAAGACCCTATGCAGGCGTAATGTTGGTGAAACGTCAAATGTGGTTGCAGTGCTGGCTATCTAATTTTATGAACAGTACATATGTACTCCTATTATACAGGCGTCACGTCGGGTTAGTGTCAATTGTATACTTTAGCGCCATCCATTGAAGTTGGTCTACATAGCATTATCCAGGGCTACCATTCCCGCAAGCAGAAGCGCTACGTATCAGCTGACCGCTTCTGGTGTTGGTAATACCCATGTTGTTGTTGGCATCGTTACGCAACTGTAAACCCATATGTTTTCATACCGGACCCAAAACACTCAATCTAGAAATTATATAGGGCCAATAGGGTGGTATATATGATCCACATAGGACCGATGCAGAAACTACATGGTGGTATATAGGACCTAGATAGGACCTGTACAGGACTTACATAGGACCTATGTAGGAATTGTGCGGTTGGTATGGGGTCCCATCAAGCACAATATAGGACCTAATCACGCTGAATGGGTGCCCTATATACGACCTGCTTGGTTGCTCTATGGCACCGACAAGTCAATACAGGGTGGTAATAAGACGTATTAGACCGAACATATAGAGCATGTATCAATTTTTTTGGTATTGAAGGACATAACAGATCACAACTTTTTTCAGCTCAAATAGATGGCTGTATGCTTTTTCATGAAATAACCAATTTTAACTAGTATATATCATGAATGCAAGCATATGCTCAAGTATGTTAGATGAGTAAATCAGATTATTGCCAAAGTATTTCAATTTCACTTGTAATCAGCCTATTTGGAAACATGTTTAAGTTCATTTGCACAATTTGTGCAATCCAAAAAATCATACAAATATTGGATATGTGCAATCGATAATTTTTCCTTCATTTGTAACGTTATAGAGTGAGTATGTGGCTGTATGAGGCACGATGGTCACTTATAGTATAGTATCCATGTGAAGGGTTTCCGGATTTTTAAGATAGCTTTGAGCTTGCTCTGCCTTGTAATACCTTAGGGTTTTGACACTGATACCTTAGGGTATCAGTGTCAGGGTCCAATTAATGTATGTCCTTGACATTCATCACATTTCTTCATGCCTCAGCCATTCCCATGCCCTTTTAACAGGTTTAAATATTCGAGCACTTTCTAAACAAAATTTTCAGTTCTCGCAGCAAGTAACTTCCCATTACATGAACCACACCAACAAAGATAAAATACAAAACCAGATTCGTGGGATAAAAACAGGTTTGCTCGGACAATTCTTCATGAGTTAGATTCAGGAGGCATACATCTGCTCAATAATACAAGTACACAAAGCTCAATAAAAAAATTTCGCAGTACTGGTGTTCTTCAAACAAAAGTGCCTCGAATTTGCAGTTGAAGTTTCCACGCAATGCTTCAAATGGCTCATCCGAACGTTTGCATGAGACAAGCTCTCTCGATCGTGTTCAGTACTTGGCTTTATTTATCGCTCAGAAGTTGCACAAGAGCACATAATTCTCAGTGTTTCTTTCATATGCTTCCATCTGAACCTTTGAAAGCATGTTGCTCTGCCTATGCGTGAAACCATCACTGCCAGACAACCACGTGTCACGGTAGTCCTGTCCTTGAAACGGCAGTAGCTTGAATTTTCATCTCAAGTGAACACGTAATGCTTCAAATGGCTTATCGGAACATTTGGGGGAGACAAATTTGCTCGTTCGTGATCAGTACTTGGCGTTGTTTATTGCTCAGAAATACCACAAGAGCACATGATTCCCAGTGTTTTGTTTCATGTGTTTCCACCTGAGGCTTTGAAAACATCTTGTACGTACGCGTGAAACAGTCACCAGCAAAACAACTGCGTGCCACGGTACTCGTGCAGTTGAAACAAGAGTAGCTTGAATTTTCATCACAAATTAACACGTAATGCTTCAAATGGCTCATCTAAACATTTGGGTGTGACGAACTTGCTCGTTCATGATCAATATTCGGCGTTCGTTATTGCTCAGAAGTTCCACAAGAGCACATAATTCTCAGTGTTTTGTTTCATGTGCTTCGATTTGAGCCTTTGAAAGCATCTTGTTGTACGTATGTGGGAACCCGTCACCACCAGACAACCATGTGTCACGGTAGTCGAGTCCTTGAAAGAGGAGTAGCATGAATTTTCATCTCAAGTTAACACGTAATGCTTCAAATGGCTCATCCGAACATTTGAGTGAGACAGGTTTGCTCGTTCGTAATCAATACTTGGCGTTGTTTAGTGCTCAGAAGTTCCACAAGAGCACATAATTCTCAGTGTTTTGTTTCATGTGCTTCGATTCGAGCCTTTGAAAGCATCGTGTTGTACGTATGCCTGAACACGTCACCGCCAGACAACCATATGTCACAGTAGTCAGGTCCTTGAAAGTGGAGTAGCGTTAATTTTCATCTCAAGTTAACACGTAATGCTTCAATGGCTCATTCGAACATTTGAGTGAGACAAGTTTGCTCGTTCGTGATCAATACTTGGCGTTGTTTATCGCTCAGAAGTTTTACAAGAGCACATAATTCTCAATATTCTGTTTCATGTGCTTCCATCCGAACCCTTGAAAGCATCTTGTTGTACGTTTGCGTGAAACCGACACCACCAGAGCACCATGTGTCACGGTACGCATGTCCTTGAAACAGGAGTATCCAGAATTTTCGTCTGAAGTTAACACGTAATGCTTCAAATAGCTCATCCGAACATTTGGTTGGCCCAAGTTTGCTGGTTCGTGATCACCACCATAATCATCATCATCATCAGCCTGACTACGCCTACTGCAGGGCAAAGGCCTCTCCGACCTTCAGGTCGCTTTGGATGATTTCAATGAGGCGAGGTGCA